>JAMKCH010046298.1:0-22444 GCA_023653785.1 Ophioderma brevispina | reverse complement strand
CCCTACCCTTCCCCCAATTACCCGGCAACACCACCCTACCCCTCCCAATACCCCGCCAACACCCCACCCCTCCCCCAATACCCCGCAACACCCCAAATCCCTCACCAAATACGCCCGTAAACCCACCCCCCCAACCACCTGCAACACCCCTCCCCAACACCCCGCAATTTTGCCTATCCGATGTACCGTTTCAGCGATACAGCCATAATGCATATTTAATAGCCTCATTTGCCATTACCTAAGCCGCAATATCACATACTTTCAAATGCAAAAAGATGGCAACGATACAGGCTTCATGCAGCGAAGGAATTTGTGTTGTATCGATTACCAGTTAAAAAAATATAGCAATACGAGATTTTATGCATATATTAGATCAATTTTGTACCTAAGTATCCCAAAAATACGCCCAAATCTAATAGGTCGATAAACTTTCAACTCTAGATAACTTGGACACAAGCTTTTTTCTTTAATTATGCAAATTTAGACACTATACTCGATTCGCGCTGATATGGGACAACCTTGTACTTTTTACGGGTGAAAGCTTTTTGTGAGGGGCGCACAGCTATTCAATTGCAGCCACTCCTAGTCCTTAATTTTCTTAAATACTGTGTGCTCTACGTTCAATACAATGTGCAGTGGTCTAAACAGGGAGGGTCACTGGTCAAGTTGGTAAAGTAACGAACGTAAAATGTGAAATACTAAGGCAGGTCCGCTATTGAATCCTGAACATAGGTTAGCAATGGTTTTTGCGATGTCCACACATGTGACATGGGGGCCTATGCATTATTCATACGTTATTATTAATACTACTACGATAATACAATAGTCAATACAACTCATGATGGTCCAACGTAGTGTCTTAATAGTTGAAGCACTTTGGATAAAATATTTGGGGAAATAAATTCCTTTAGTATAAATAATCGGGACAATTAGTAATTACTTTGTCAATGTAAATGTAGGAACAATGTTGAAGGACCATAGGCCACAAATTGTTCAATATGGCTCCACGAGGATACAGTGAGACGTGAAAATATCTAATAACCTGAGGGCGGTTACCATCTAACACACTTTTTACATGAGTTTAATTCAAGAAAGGAAAAGTACAGGAAACAAAATTAAATTTTGTTACTGGGCCGTTTTCCTTTCAGTCACTTTTCTCTTGTTAGGCAAGCGAAGCGACTTCTGAATAGATTAAATTGCTTCTTCTCTATTTCACCTGATGGATATGACCCAAAACTTTTCCCCCAGCTCCTATATCAGCGTGAATCGAGTATAAATTATCATATTTACGCCCAAAATGGCAACTTGGACCCCCAATTTATGATTCATACAAAAGCGCATTGGCATAGAATTCTTCAGCAGCGAAGAATATTGTGCCTTTCCGATGTACGGTTTCAGAAATACAGTCAGTAATACGCAGTTTAATTAGCTATTTGCTACAAGCCGCAATATCACACCAATTTTAAATTGCAAAAAAGTGCGCACCATGATAGGCTTATGCAGTGAAGGAAATTTTCTGTATCTGATGTTGATACCGTTCAAAATTTATAGCAATTATGCTGATTTTTGCAATTTATATAGCTCATTGCCATACTTATTGGCCTAAAATACGCCAGAAATCTTAATCAGTTCGAGAATCTCTCAGCCCGCTACCTTCAACCAGGTTACAGTCATCAACGCCTTACGAACTACAGAAACTTGTAACATGCATTACAAGAAAATTGTTTGTAAATTATTGCAATTCGATACAATAAGTAGCATATTTACCAAAACTATCAACTCATGGACCCGCTTCTTCATCGTAGCCCTTCCGGAACTCCAGATTAAATCGTAACACAAGCAGGTGAACACGGACGGCGGGAAGACAGAAGCATAACAGATCAGGACAGAAAGTGATTACTAAGTCATTTGCCGAACACAGATCAGGCGAGACCAAAAAAGCTTCTAAATCACACCAAAAAGCGCCACATGGAACAATTGATGTGAGTACAAACATTTAACAACAACTAAACAATTTTGTCATACCGTGTCATAAGATAAAAACCTTTAACATTATCAAAAAATGACGCATTAAAACTTCATTTCAATTCAAATTAAAAACCAGTATAATAGATATAATCATACACTGATGAAAACAGATAATCACCCATCCATGTATTTAAACAAGATAAACAATGATTGCAACAATACATAGAAAAACATGCATCTACAAAAAACAAGCTTTACAGATACATGATCAATTCATAATTAATTAATTATACAAATACACTGATGACAACGTTCATCACCCATCCATGTATCAAGCAAAATTTCAACTAAAATACTATAATACTCAACAATCATATCAGAACACGTAAACATGAGATCCCTTTAAAAAGAACAAGATAAATAAATCAATAATGTATTGAAAACCATTAAGGCAAATACAGATTAAATGGATGGTCTTATATTGGTTTATTTGATACATGGTATGGATATGGAACAAACTTAATTTTTTATGGAGATCACTTTGTGAGGCATTGTGTATGTATGTAATGGTGGGTGTCCGGTTAAAACATAAGATCGACTGCAAATTGGCGTGGCAATGGTACAGCGATATTGTTGATTGTTAATGTTATACGAAAATGAATATGGTAGACAATGAACCAATACTTGAATATCGGAAAATAAAGAAAATTTTAAACTGACAAGCAATTAGGCCTTCAGAAGTACCCCCGTGCTCGTGTGGAGTTGAAAAAGTGGTGGCGCTGTTCACGTGCTATTATCTCAAAAAATCTATTTCTATACGGGATCAAATGACAAGATTTTTTTTAAAAATTTCTATCTTTATTTGATGTAGAATGTTTCAAAACATCCCAATATTTATTCCATGTGGGGTCGAAAAAACAAACTTAAATTAAGCCATTTTGATGTATTTCAATGGGAGGATTATTTGGGGGTGGGGCCCTTATACACAGTATCTTGTGATAGTTTTATGCCCTACACGTAACGGTTTTTACTACAGTAAACAAAAAAAAGTGATTTATCTCAAACTTTGGAATTTGAGCCTGATAGGTGAATATCTTTAGTTCTGATTATTTTAATGAATACACCGGAAAGTTATATTTCAAAATTTCTGGGTCAGCCTTATATGAAAAAAAGAATATGGTAGTGCATCCGGGGACTTTAACCAAAACCTGCATACCATACAAAGATAACTTTGCACAACTCGGAAGCTTGATATAAATAATAATAACTTTAATTAATATTAATTTATGATACTTTAACAGAGAATATTGTGCACACTCCCATCCCTGGTCCTACAAATAACTAAAATTAGGGGGACAAGAAGTGCCTGCCTTACAGCCTGTCTCAAAAAAGTGGTACAATCGAAAAAAAATTGGTTAATAGAAAATTTCAAAAATAAGTCACTTTTACTTGGTATAAATATTAAAGAACACAGACCAGGCTTTCCAATGATGTTCGTTTCAGGTTATTTGCTTTTGTCAATCCAGAGATATAACAATTTAGTGCGATATACCCAAAATCGATTTGTGCCACTTTTATGCATGGGAAAGTGCTTCGCCCAGTTATGCCATGCTGTCTTGAATCGCACAAAAGATTGCAATTGACAAGAGAAACAAAAACACAGATCAAAGTAAACAAAAGAAGTGATTTTATCGACACAAGTTTTAATAGTCAAACATAATCAGGTCAATGCTAAATATCTGCTTTTTCATAAATAATAAAAACAATACAAATATTTATTGCACGTCAATGGAATGGAACTTGAATTTTTTACAATGGTTAGCTGTAAAAATTTGCCCAGAAGAAGGTAATGCAACAAAAATAAACACTCCAAATCCAAAGAAATGGTTTTTTAAATATTTGCACTATCTTTGTGCATTTACTTATTGTTGAAGTCAACAAAAATTTGAATTTGGAAGCAAAGTACCAGTGTTGGTAGGAATTTGCGTTTATGATACTTCAAGACCATAAACAATCTCCTCCAGGTTGCTGTATGTTCATGGTTCTCTTCTAACACACAATTGCACGTCGAATGTTATTCACTTAATTTTAAAAGCCGAACTTACTGGTTCAAACGTCATTTCCACCATTACGTAGCTGTTTTGTATCTTAGAGTGTCTTTATGAAGTTAATCCCTTTTGAAAGATTTTCATCTGTTCAAGTGTGAATAACTTATGTTTTAACAGAATTTTGTCACCGTTTTCACTCAACCAAGAAAGGGAACAAACTCGATTTTTGTGGTTCGCAGTAAACTGGAGTTACTTTCTCGCGATGAAACAAGGCAAATGAGATGAAACAAAAAATACTGGAAAGGCCTGGTCTTGTTTCTTTAATGTGATATACCAAAACGACTTGCTTATTGAGATATAATCATTGAAAAAAAATCGGTTTTGATTGTACCATTTTTTGGAGACAGGCTGTAATGTCTTAAATCTTAAGACACTATCAGTAGTTTTGAAAAATATTTGAAATTTGCAGGAATAGTTCAAAGTGAAGGAAAAAGTCTGTAGAATTCTCATTAAGTTACCTTTTCCAGATGTAGAATTGACAGAAAGGAAGGAAAACGGCAGTGTCCCCAAAAAGATACGATTCTCCTTCAATTACGTGTTGTAGTAAGTGTCCGTGTTCGGACAGTAAGGACTAAAATCTCCGATCTGTCTTATGTAGGTTGCTTCTGGTCTAATCATTGCAGGTTATGTTAGGATATCTGTAATTGTTGCATACATGCAAAAATCTGATTTTGTGATTATTTTCGATTGATGATTAGGCAAATCACTGATAGTGTCTTTAATGTCTGATAGGGGATATAAAAATAATAACGTACAAAATATCAAATCAGAGAATCATCCCTCTAACATTCCTTTTATATACATACCTGATCTCGCTTGTACAGATCTGCTTATTATCTATTAAAGCTGGCACATCTCATCGTGTTAATGCTAGCCAGCCACAGGCAGAGGTTTATACCCTTTCTAAATTAAAAAGAAACAAAAAACAATACACATAAATTCAACGTGCAAGTCCCTAACTTCATTGTCACACAAGGAAGTATATTATCAGGACTTTCAGCCGAAATAAAACTTAAGGTTCTTTAACCTTGATTCAACAACTGCACGTATTCCCTTGTACAGGAGCGTACCTTGTTGATTCATTATCAACCCACAGTGGATATGCAAATTAGTGTGTCACGCCAGCGCACAGTGTGCACCGAAGTGCATTTGCTCGGTACGACACAAGCACAAATTTCCCGGTGTCGCAGGGCAAAAGAATCCAAAAAAGGGCTGATTTAACATAAATATCCGGGTTTTATTTCCCAATTCCCCCTTAAAATGGTTTCAGAGGGGGGGGCACTCTGGCCACTGCTGTCCATGTCACCAATGTCTAAAAGCCACCTAAATCCAGGATTCAAGCAGATTTCTTACCTACTTATGGTTGACCTTGCATTTCTACGATGTTGACCTTCACAGTCGAGCATGTACCTGGGGTGGTGGGGGGCCTGACACAGGAATACCAACCCTGATGGAGCACCCTATAGGACTGGGGTTCAAATCCAGCGTACAACTTTTGTACGAGTCCAAGCAACCAGACAGTTCTACTCTGGCAAGGTTGAACACAATTACAAATCCCGACCTTGCATTTGCAATAGGTGTCATTTGTGTTCACCGTACTGTTTCGGACCGATTTCCGAAGTCCCCAAAATAGGACCATCAACTGTCGCGCAGGAGAGCCTTGCTTAAGTCGGTAAAAGCTAGTGAAAAGGTGGAACTTTCACAAGGCAGACTGAGACCAGTTTAAAGAAATCTGATGGATTAGAATGCCCAAACTCCCAACACCAACCCTCATCTCAACCTAGAAAATTCTTAACAGCACTGTGTAAACTCTTTATTTAAGATAGCAAAGAAGACATCCCACGTGGCTGTCGTAAATGTTATCCAATCGGAATGAGGAATGTGATACTCTTTACAATGATTTCATTGAATTATTGAACCCGAGGGAAGAAGAAGTTAGTGTCATCCAAGGCTTCAGATCTGACAAACTGCTTGGACAGGGGGGAAACATTCATGAGTGCCAGCAGGAAGGCCTGGAAGATAATAACTGCCTCACCAGCAGAGTTTCCAAACCATCGGAATGTCCAGTGTCTGCTAACTCATCGCTGAGCAAATCTGCAACGATGTTCAAGGACATTGATAAGGATCACACTCACTCTGTTATAAAAGAAATCACCAAACTTCGATGGAAGCCTCCCGGCTTGACGGGGTCCCTTTACACCGTCTCACTAGATGAGCTTACCGATGATATCAGCCAACTAAAGAGTGAAAGGCCCAGGGGCCTGATAACATTACCACCAGCAGAGTTCTGATGCAATGCGACCCACAATGTCTGGAATGGCTCCAGGGAGTTCTACACATGTTTGCCCTACCACCAGTCCCTTACATCAAGATCTGAGGAGGGATACATATCATCGCAATCCCCAAACCAAACAAGCTTGTCGACAACCCTAAGACTACCGCCAAATATCAATTACTGTGTGTTCTTCAAAATCCTTAAGATGATCCTGGGCCCGGCTGGAGATGATCGTCGAACCCCATCTGCCTGACGAACAAGCAGAATTTGCCGAGGCCGGAGCACTGTCCATCAGTGTAAACTCACAATGATATTGAGGAAGGAAAGCTTGAAAAGCGTCGTAAGGAAGGCTTAATCTTGGCGGACCTTACTTCAGCATATGACAGCGTGTGGCACCAGGGCGTGACACTCAAGTTTCTCAGGACCATCCCAGATTGTCACCTGTACATGTAGAAACATGTTTGCCATCGTAGCTTTGTTCTCAAGAAAAAGTGATGGGTAGAAACAGTCATCTTGAAGGAACGCAGTACCCACCAACGGTTCTGTAAGGCTCACATTGCTGTCGATTTTGTATATCAGCAATTTACTCAACAACATCAGACAATATGGCAACTGCCAACGATTTGATCCCCCTTCTTCACTCGGACAGAATCTGGACTGAAGTAGACGGTACACTTACTGCAGTATGGCCCTACTTGCAGCAATCTCAAGACCTGGAGACTTAAGCCGAGTGAAGCCAAGACCACTGTTACTGCCTTCCATCTCAACACCAAAGAGTAATTGCAGCTTCAAATCAAACCTCAATGGAGCGGCTCTGCCATACAATTCACCCAACCTAACTCGGAGGACTCTTGATCGGCAGCTTACGTATCGCAGCAAACTTAGGGGCAGCACCTCGAGGCCGTACGCGCCAAGGGTATCTTGAGGAATAAACCCTGTTGACATCTTGCTGGATCCTCATGGTGCGGTGCCAGACCAAAGGACTCTACGCACCGCCGCCTTGGCTCTGGTATACAGTGTGATGAATATGCGACCCAGCATGGTGCCTGGCAAAACAGCTCGGCACTCAAAGAAGGCGGACAGTACTCAACGAGACATGAGAACCATTACTGGATGCCTTAGTCCACTCCATGCCGAGTTCCTACCAGTGCATCAGGCATTGCGCCTGCAGCACTTCGGAGAGTACACCACACGCACAAATTGGTGAATAAGGCTACTCTGTTGGAAAACAAGCACCCGCTGCATAACACTGTCAAAGAATCACACAACTCGGCAGACAGACTGCGCTCTCCCCATTACTTTCTGTCAACCAGTGCTAAACTCTCCAGCTCCCCATTCAACATTTTGAAACACGCCGGCTTAAATGCTGGGAAAAAAAAAAATTAGTTGGAACACTTAACACAACTGTATTAATGTCGCCGTGATCACATCGTATTGTCCCTAAACCCAAAAAAAAAGTCACAGTTCAATTCAAGCCTGAATTCCTTTCCATTAGACCCTTCACTTTACAACCCCCCCCACCCACATCATATCAGTGTTGGGGTGTGTGCCAAGGCTGCTGACGACAAGGCCATGAACAACATTGTTTCGGGGGAGAACGGGTGAAAGTTTTCAAAAACTACACAAGTGTTCCAACAATTTTCCAAGATTGTAGATACCAGACCCAACTACTAGTACACCTAGACAGGAACTCCCACCTTGGTAGCATCTTCAACGTAAGGAATGGGTCACCTTAAATCAGATTTGCACAGGAAGGCGGTTTGCTTTAAAGAAGAGGCACCGATGGGGGCTGCGACCATATCCAGCCTTGCCAATGTGGTTCTCCATTCACATGCGGATCACATTCTCAATGAGTGCCATCCTTGCGCCCACCAGTGGACAGAGACTTCTCCCAACCCCAACCAATCAAACAGTGAGCTGGTCCACAGTCTACAACATATTTAGATGATGCCTCATATACAAGAAGAAGTCAAAATTTCGATATGAGATCGGCAGAAGGGCACATATTTAGTAAAGAGCACAGAGCCAATATCCAAACCAACTGTGCAAAAACTCTCAAACAATTGTTGGAAATTGGGGGTTGGGCCAGGTCAAAACAATGTGATGATATGCTTTAAAGAATGGGAAGGCCCAGTGGGCGCATAACCCGCAGGGCGGAAAATAAAGATGGGGACCAAGAGAAAGCGAAAAAATGGGGAACGAGAAAAGAGAAGAAGGAAGAGAAGGATGAGAGAAAGGAGAAGGATGAAGAGAAGGAAAAAGAGGGAAGAGAGAGAGAAAAGGGGAAGGAGGGTAGAGAAAGAGGGAAAGCAAATGGGAAGAAGGGAAAAGAAGAAGGATGACAAAACAGAAAAGGAACAAGGAGAGAATAAAGAGAGGAGGGGATTATTTATGGTAGCGTAGGGGCATCGTGATTCTAACCCCTTCTGTTTGGTTCATGTTTCGCTAGATATCCTTGAGAAAAGCTTAGGAAAAGTATTCCCCAAAATGTGATTTGATTCCGATCTTGAGTTTTGGTGTTATGAAGAAACTGTTTGTATCACAATCTCCTATAGACCACTGTACAAGTAATTCCTGTCCATTTACAGACAGATAATACGAAATTGCGAATTCTTGCAGAGACGATTGAATTTGACGTCAGATGAGCACGCATACTATACTTAGCCAGACAGTCAGATGATATAAAAATCTCAACTTTGTTAGCTAAGTTTGGGGGATGAGACTGTTGGTCACGAAAGGCCCCTTTAAAATAGCTTAAAACAAATGTATGTGTGAAATATGTGATCTGAAACACTCCTGGGTCCTACTTTAAAAGTGCCGGGCACCATGCTTGTAGTTGTAGAATAATGATGGATAATGAAGTCGTACAGGCACCAGGCCGACGCTTCCCCCTTCGAATTTCGACCCAACTGGAAAAAATATGGGTCTACCCTGTGAAGGCAGCAAGTCAGAAAATTTGGGATACGCTCCTGAAAACTGGTACAGCAATCATAAATCTTCTGGCGTCTTGCCCCCTGGAGGCACAGGTTTCTGGTACGCCCCTGGTGAAGGGCCCTCTAGTGAAGACGCAATTGTTCCGGAGCTTAGGGACCCAATGACATGAGTGAATCGGCAGGGCGAACAGGGGGTCACTGTCAGAGGGGGCAATAATTTATGGTTTTGAGGCCGATTTTCCCAGTTGGAGGTTTTTAAGGCAGATTTCGGTGGTTGTAGCTTAAATTGTCCATTGAGCTAGCAAAAAAGTCTGATGAGCATGATTTCCCAGCCTTTTCCCCCCAGCTGTTATGGCCACTGGTGATCTCGTCACCAAATCTACGCAGTCGAGGAATAACTAGCCGCCGGCACATCAGAGAAGACATTGTCGTGTACCATCAGAATTACTTCCACCCACATTATACAAATTAAGACCATCAGTAGTGTATGATGGAACCGGTCCATGAGAGACTTATACATATCAGAAAATATTTTCTCTGTACGTTCCTTACAGGCAACCAGTGAAGAGTAATCAAAAGTTGTGTGGAGAACTCGCGTCCTGACTGCATGTGAAACCAAACGGTAGCTTGAATTTTCACAAGCGCTGGAGCCTTTGCACCAATGAGTTGGCTACATCAATGAGGGCCAGCGGGACAAGACCAAAGATTCGCACAGCATGGTTTGCAAGTATCAAAAGTGCTAAAACATAAGAATAGCCAGGAAGTACGAATATGGTAACAGATAGCTCCAATATGATTGGACATTATCATGGTGGGAAAACCACACCAAACCCCAGGTACTTACACACACAGCACAGCTGTTTGAATGTCTCATTTATTATGACAAAACGAATAAAACTGATTTTTGCTGTTCGCGGCTTTGTGCTCACTATATTCAAAGAATATAAACGGGGGCACCCAGCCAATCTTATAACTTGACCTCAACATGATCTGGCATGTGACCTTTGACCTCATCAACATGAGGAGGGATACCATGGTCAACCAATGACTCAAAGTTGGGTCCATTGAATTTGAACTTTTTCAACTCAAGGTCAAATCAATTTTTAACTAGAATTTTGCGGTTCTTGGATTTCGCGCTCGCTTGTATTTATTCAAAGAATATAAGCTGTGGGGCGCCATGACTTTACATTGGTATATGACTCTTGACCTCATCAACTATGCAGGGATTACATGGTGCACCTATGACACAAGTGGGTCAACTTTTTGATGAGGTCAATTGTACACTTTCAGCCTATTTTTTCAACTTGACCTCACAGACCTTTGAAATTGGCACAGACATTGACCTCATCAACTTTTGAGGGATCCCAGGTGCACCTATGACCCAAGTTTGTTCTTCAACTTTTTGATTTAGGTCAATTAAAAAAAAAACACCATTTTTAACAAAACTTTAGAACACTTTAGTGACACACATCCCCACACAAACGACGGATTGCTAAGTGGTCCTCCAACTATAGCTGGCAGCCCACAAAAAATATTTTAGTGACACATACACTCACACATTTGCACAGTTGTCCTACCTTGCGGCCCACAACAAATATCAACGCTGACACACTGTTGACAACTATATACGTTATTTATTTCACTAACTTCGGAATGTGTACAGTTTACAAAATTTCATTTGCGAGCAAATATGATTTTTCTTAAAAATCTAGTCTGTCTCGCTATGGAATGGCCATATAGAGGGCACTATAACATACAATAGTGACCCTTTGTAGGTCCAGGGCAGATTCCCACAATTGAATTTTTCTGATTTTTGCAGAGATAAGCTATTGCATGTCCCCCTACTTATATCAGTTGTCAAAATTGTGTCGCCACTACTTAAAAAGTGCTCTTAAAATAATAGATGGAGGTGATTTGCCTTGGCTCATACAGCTGAGACCGATGACTGGACAGAGGTGTCGCCCCCAAATCTAGCTGGGAGATTTTTCCAAACACCTGCCCAAGATATCAATTCTGTCTTTTACGGATTCATATGCGTATGTTTTTGACTCCAGGTGTCCTAACTCACAAAAAACTGAGTATCATCAGCATACAAGTTAACATCATATTCCTAATGTCACTGACTGGATGAGTATACATATGAAGCCTTGTGGGCCTACAATGGACCCGTACGTCGGTCAGTGAGATCATCTAAACCAGGCAAGAGTAGTGTCCGTGATATGACAAACGGGTTTTGAGCCTTTTATTTAAAATCTCATGGTAATGGTATCGAAGGCATCGCTCAAGTCAAGCATATGAGCAAGACCCTTATTAGCTTCAAGGATTAGGGATTAATTTTTTAACCTGGGGACAGGCTGTCTCTGGAATGGTGAGCTTTGTATGTAGATTTGGCAAAGGGCTCACCAAGATCGTGATTGTCACATGTTATTATTACCTGAGTGATGGGCCTCGCAGTACAAAGATCCCAAAGATATTTTATTAGTGACAGGGGATAATGATAGAATGATCAAAAAGTGTGAGGAAATATGCCTGCCAAAGAGAACTGTTTTACTATCCTGGTGATGATGCCGTAAACAGACATTTCAAGTTTTGTTTAATCACAGCTGTTTGAAATGTCTCTTTATTCTGACAAAAATGAGAATAAAACAAACAAAAACATTAATGGCGACACACTTTGACAACTAATTGAAGTATTTATTCCACTACCTATATTTATGAAATTTCATGCGGGCAAATATGCTTTGTCATAAAAAAGGCTACTTTTACAAATCTTTCTATAGGAAATAGGAATATAGAGGGCACTATAACATACAAAATCTGCCTTTGTAAGCCTATATTGGCAAGTTCCCGCAATGGATATTTCTGATTGTTGCGGTGGGTTATTAGCTCTTGCATGTCCCCACTTATATCAGTTGTCCAAATTGGTCGCCATTGCTTTCGATGGCTTTAAAAAATAAAAGAGACCATTGGCATGGCATCAAACAGCTGTGTAAGAGCCAGGAGGAAGTGTGTCCATAGTTCAGGCCTTGTTGGAATTTGGCAAATGATTTCAGCAAATTTAGATCAGAGACGTCTTTAAAATCTGGCATATAGCACTTGCAATCCCTATCTGCCGGGAGAGATTCCAGAATGAAGTCATATTGTACCTAATTTTTTAAACCTTATCAAACAAAGGAAAGGAAATCATTGACAAAGATCAGGCGGCAGAATAGTGATGAGCAAAGACCTTGACGATTAATTCAAGATTTTAGTGTATGAAATGTTCGAGTACTAAATAAAACAGAGAAATTGTCAGTAAAAAGTCACATTAGCATCAACACCTGAATTTAATGAGATGTCTTTATGAACAATAGTCTTATCAGAACTGATTTGCGCCATCTACTCTCAAGAAGCCTCCGAACCCGCCTCTCCCGGTGGATCTTACTATTATACCAAGGAAGGCGAGTCTTGATGGTATGCTCCTTAGTGACAATAGGCATATTCATCGAAACAGAAGATTTAATGGTCTCATATTAATCACAGAGTGTATCAGGATCATGTCACAATCGACCAGGGACGCACAAGACGATCATGAGGGAGACTGAATTGATCGATGCCAGCTATGAAGATCACATTGTCGGGTTTATTACATAGTGACGGTGTTTAAAAAAAATACCAAATTTTTGTTTTTGAGAACATCACCATTTGAAACATCGCGAAGCTCTAAAAAAAAAAAAAAGAGTTTTGTGATATGAAACAGAGTTATGGTAAGAGTTAGTGTAGCGATGTTTTCAAGGAGAGGCAAAAGAAAGTTGACATTTACTCAGGGGAAATGAGACAGAGGGTTGATGTTGTGTTAGTAGGCACGGGAAAGAGAAATTCTGAAGAATGTAAGGTGATCCGGAGAAATTGCAAAACAGGTTGGTGGTTGCCAGATGTGGATAAGAGGAAGTTGAAAAAGGGTAGTGAGAAAGGTAGTGCAGGAGAGGAGGAAAAGTGTGGAAGCTGAAAGAAGAAGAGAAGAGAAAGAACTTTTGAGCAAGAGTGGGAGCTTGTGGAGGCTGATGTGTCAGATTTGTGGAGGGGGTGTTAAGGCATGTGAAGAAGTGTGTGGAAAACAGAAAGTAGGAGAGGGCAGGAGAGATACAGGGTGTGGAATGACAGAGGGAAGGAGGGGATAGGTGAGAAAGAAAGATGCATATACAGATATGAACGAAAAATGGTAAGGAAGAGAAAAGCGAGGTATAAGAGGTTGAAGAAGGGACAAAGAAATTGGTGTGATCATTCTTTTGAAGAGGAGGCTGAGAAGGGGCCGAGTGAGTTGAGAGAGAATCCATACAAGGTGTATAAGATTTGGCAATGAAAAAAGGAATGGAATAGAGAAGGTTTTTGCAGGGGGAGGTGTATGAAGGAAGTATGGACATTTGAATTTTCCAGTGAGAGAGATAGAGGTAGAGTCTAGAAGAGCATATGGAGAGCATCATGAATGAGGAGAATGAGTTGGGATTAGAAGTGGAATCTGTGGTGTAAGGGCCGATGAGGTGTCGGCCAGGAACAAGTTGGTTGAAGTGAATCAGAAAATGAAAACAGCAAGTACTTGTGCGATCCCCCTGGCAAGATTGCAGTATACACAAGTTGGTTAGTTGGCACAGTTTTCAGTTGCAGGGCATCAAAATCAATAGAATTTGGTTCTCATTGAAGGGATTATAGAAAATGTAGCAGTTAAAAAAAAATTAAAGCCCTAACCAAAGGGGAATATGACCGTAATTAAACCTTTGACCTGTTGGTGCCATTGACCTGAACAACATCTGAAAGACCCATATTCGCAACCTTTGACCCCAAGTTTAAAGGTGTAATCAGACCGTCAACTTTTTCAAAGACCGTGAAACAAAACCTACCAAACCTGGATCATGACCGCATATGACCTTTGTATATGACCTTTGACAGCAACATATGAAGGAACCCATATTGCACCTTTGACCCATGCTAGTTTGTAATGGCTTCAACTTTTCAAAGACCCTAAAATTAAAACCTAACCAAACTGGGACTGACCTCAGTTGACCTTTGACCTTGGTCCCATGACCTTTTACACATCATCCACATATGAAGAACCCCTATTGCAACCTTCACCCCGGTCTGTAATAAAATTGGATTCATTACGTCCAATACGCAAATTATTGGTCAAGCCCTGACTTTAAAAAGAAATATTGGGCGAGACGAAGTCGACCCATTTTTCAACTCATGGTGAGACCAAAAATTTGGTATTGGACGAAAAGAGATCCAATTTTATCATTTTATGTTTTTGAGAAATCTTTTGTGTCCCTCTATACTATAAATACCATTTCATTTTGCTCCATCATCCTCACACAGCGTAATTGCTGAGTGGGTTAGTGTATCCAGCCACCTCTTTTAGTTGGGACAAACCCGGATTTAAAACTTTTTTAATTACTACAAGAAATCATAATTATAATTATAAATAAATGCCTGAATCTGCAGACCAAATAAGTTACCAAGAGAATGTGGAAACACGGCGAAACACAAAATTATGGACTACCAAACCTGTGGTAACCCCCCCATTACATGGGATCCACCAGACATTTAACGCCTAAAGTGTAAACCAACTAAGACATGAATCACCTACACCAGGAACCATCAAACCCCCAGAACCATAAAAGGCATGCCCAGCCAGCAATTGGGGAACCGCCAAACCCTGGACCCTCCACACACTGGGAACTGCCACACACTGGGAACCGCCACACACTGGGAACCGGCCACACACTGGAACCACCAAACAGGGGGCAACACAAACCTGGTAACCACCAAACACTGGTACCACCAACACTGTAACCACCAAACCTGGTAACCACCAAACACTGAACCACCAACCCTGGAAACCACCAACCCTGGAAACCACCAAACACTGGGAACCACCACCAAACACTGGGAACCACACAAACACTGGGAACCACCACCAAACACTGAACCAGGGGGGTATGTCATGGCCAACCTAACCGCAAACAGCGAATTCAACGCATCACCTCCGGGTGCTAGTCTTTTTCAAATACTTCACCGTATGTAGGGCCTCTTACTCAGATCGAACGGTCACACACAGACTTGACTTAAGCGAGGCCTGGTCACAAATATTTAATCTAAATGGACCATTTTGGAAATTACACTATTTTGCAGCGGGGTTATCCACTAACCCCGACGGATTTTGAGTCATATTGGATTTTCTTCTTACATAATCATGATATTACTAAGATGATTGAACGAAGGCTTAAAAGGTGATTTTTGCAAGATGTTCACTGTGACCCGAGCGCCGTAGAAAGACACGTAGAATTTTCCTAATTACTGTTTGGAAATCCCCAAGCCCAATCGGCAGATCGTTTCCCCCCCCCGCTGGAACCAACAAATACTGAACCACCAAACAGAAGACTCCTTAACACCCCACACCCCACCATCAAAATGAAACATCCTTAATTTGCATCAACCAATCAGTCAGCAAGTGCTAAATATGGATATATTCTCATCACCAGGGTGGGCAATCCTAATCTACATGAAGCCGAGTTTGCCGGGAATAGGGATTGGAGTCCGAAGTGGTGAAAAAAGTGGGCACCCATGTTTTTTTGCTTGGCATTTGATGACTGAACTCTCATTTTTATTGGGGCTCTACTCCTGTGTATAGTATATAGGACGTAAGATTCTTCAAAACATAATAATGATATAATATTGGATGCTTTGAGTGTGAAGCCGAATACTTGGATGCTCTATGAAAATAATCTGATGATCCCACGGCTCATCCGATATTGCAATCCGATATTGTCATATAGCTAATCCAATTGTATTCAGTATCCGAAAAAAGCCATCCAATATTATCATTATTATGTTCTAAGAATATGACTCGACACGGTTACTTACCACGCTTGAAAAAAAAAATTAAAAACAAGTGTAAGCTTTTTGCACTTACCCTTGGTGTTTTTGAGTCCTGTATCATCCAAGGTACCTTGTAATCCAATGTGTCCAAACTTGGGAAATCCAATTCAAAATCCAGTCAAATTGCAATTCCAAAGTCATAGCAGTTCCAATTCCAAAGTTATTCAATCTTTTGTATAAATTCTTCAACTTATATACAAGATGTGCTAGAACCGGCTGAATCAGTGCCATGTAAATAAGGGAGATCTGACAGTGGAGGTTGTTGATGGATGTCCAATACCAGGCTTGGATTTTTTATGAATTTTGCACTTGCAAGCTAGACAAACGGCCCTTTTATGCAAAAGGGCATAACTTGAGTTACAACAACCCTTTTCCTTGAAGGGTTGTCCTGCAGAACCATACTTTCTTTTGCCAGCAGTAGACAAAGGAAATGGCATCCTGACTCCGTTGTTTTTTAGCATCACACGGTTGTCTGACGTATGTTCTTCATCTCCTTTCCTTTGTATGACCACTGACCTTCGCAAATGTCACGTGATGCGAAGCCGCCCTCATCCAAGATTTGAATGCAAGTGCTGCGAAGACTATGATTGGTATATCGCTTGACAATTTGCTGCTTTGGCGATCTTTTGGCCATCATTTCTTTCTCCCCAGACCCCTTTCACTACCGGACAGTTCTTTTACCAACACTGCCTACTCCCAATTAAACTGGTCATTCATTGTTTCATTGTGTTTGAAAACAATGCGTAACACTTTGATTGTTCTGTACATTATTTTTCAAACGCAGCAACTGGGAACCCTTCAGCTCCTGTCTCATCATACGTCCGGTGTCAACTCTGATTTTAAGTGGCTATCTCGCGACTTCTTTGGCATCTCACTTTGTGCTTGAGTCTAACACCTACCTTCTACCGTGGGAATCTCTTCCATCTTAAATGATCTTTGGTAAGTTTCCTCCTCAGGTTTTCCCTCTCCTCTTCTGCCAGATTTATGATGATTGAGAACCAAACCGTATACTGAAGCCCTCTAGGATTAGATTCATCTACACTCCTGATTTGTACAGTTTTGTTAAGTATATTGAATCATTTGACTATAGTGCACTGTAATCTCCCCTGCCCTGCTGCTTTAAGGTGACTGTTGGGCAGTGAATGCTAAATTTGCCTTCCGAAAAAAAACGATTCATTGACTAAGTCAATAGCTCTCCCTTTCTCTTTGAGTTACCTGTTCAATCGTGCTCTTATGTTGACAATCGCATCCCGTTTTAAAATATGATTACATCCCCCATCCTCCCGTCGAACTTCCACATAACTTACTCAAATTTCAGCAACCTCGTTCTTCTTCCATCTTCGAATTCAGTCGGCAAATCCTTCGACGTTAACTCGATTTAAATAGTTTTCGCATTTCTCGGTGGCTCTGTGTGTCTTCGCACTATCTTTGTTCTTTAATAATTCCAAGAATTCGTCCTTTCAATTTACGCTGGCGGAAACAGGGCTTTCCCCGTTTTGTTACGACAGCCATTTTCGTGTGTGTACAGGCAGATCGTCTGTTTCCGGGTCGCCAATTGCTAACTATAAATGGGGCACTACGAAATTACGCCCAATTTTACGGTGTGAGAGTTCGATGAAATGAAATTGACCTTCAGTCCAACTTTATTGTGATTTCGGGACTTTCCCTAAACAAATAACAATTATATTACAACTTTTTGGCTTTTAAAATCATCTCTATGGGGAAAGAAAAAAAATCTTGAAGATGACGGCTTTTTGTAAAATACGTTTTTTGGGACCAGTTTTGGTCCGAGTTTACACCCAATAATAGTTACTTTGGGGCAAAGTTATAAGGTGGAAATGGAAGAGAAGAGTTAGTGACCATGTGGACGAGGCCAGGGACTCTGACGTCAGAGGAGACAGATACGTGTAAATGGGCTAGCAAAGTTAATGAAGAATGAAAGAATGACACCAATACATGGTTTACTTTGTATTTTATTTACTGTAGACTTGTATGGACGGAAGATTCTTAGAATATAATAATGGTTTACATCGGACCTTAAACATTCGAAGGACGAGAAGAAAGAAGCGAAAAACGAAAAACCTAACAAAACTGAAACACACACACTAGGACATGCGCCACCCTCGCAATATCCCCCTATGCTTTTCAAGGCCAGGGGGGATAAAAAAGGAAAGGCGGCTGGACCCTCGGACGTGAGTGTGAGATGATTATTGCGAGTGGAGAGATGGGGATTGGTGTTGTGTGTAATGATGGAGTTGTGTCAGAGCGTGTTAGATGGAGGGATGCCAGAGGAGTGGGCAGTGAGTGTGTAAGTTCCAATTTTAAAGGGAAATGGGGAAGATGCAATGAGTTGTGGTGCACATAGGGTTTTGTTATAGACTACTCGGTAGTCCAATTGTTTTTTTGTTTTTGTTTTTGTTACCTACTTTTTTTTCCAATGTGTGGGTGTGTGTTTTCCCCGTAGGCCTATCGCAAAAGAGAAATGATAAAAAAATAGGCTGAGGGTTAAAGGGAACGAAAACTACTAACCATTGAGAATTTCACTTTATTGGAAAATCTCCCAATGCCCCAAATCGAGCAGATCGTGTTACCTACCCCCTGACTTTATCAGGCCGAGGTCAATTGACCGGGAGCGATACACTACTTCACGGTTCCTTTTTCCTTCACCATACGGGCGGGGAGTACCTGGGCAATTGGACTACTCACTTTCACTTAGGGGTCGAGGATTGTTAACGGGGGTTTCTATGGCGAGTTCTGTCCAAAACTTGGCGGACCCTGAAGATTAAAGTATGATGTCATCGTTTGAACCAAATGGACCAATGGCTAACAGGATTGCGGGCTGGTATCTGGGGCCGGGTTTATCTGTGATCGATTTCATGAGCCTGTGTCCCGTGTGGCTATGATACACACACCGCGTAAGTGCCAATCATTTTGAATAGTTGTTGAAAAAGAAATCCCAACTTAATTTTTATGAGAGGAAATTAATTTGATCGGTATTCAAACTTAAGTACATATTCATGCATTTGTTGCAAGATTAGAATGTATAATGACTTGTATTAAGCGAGTAATGGTGAATTAATCACAGCAAGTGTGAACGGCATGTGACGTAAACGGCCCCCGCTGCGCGTGGGGGCGTGCGTAATTCTCAGGCAAGGACTCATTCATAGTGAGACGCATTGACGTGTTTTGCCTGCTATCATGGATTTGGGGCTGAATCGCTTCTCGCTGATTGGGGTAGGGAGGAATGAGCCTTACCTGACAAAAACCTGACATGTTATGGCATCCTGTAAATTTTTTCCGGGATTCAATTTGAACATTAAAGCAGAGTACGTAAGTTTGTCTAACCTCACCCCCCGTCAAAAAAAACAACGCAATGTGCTCTCCACCACGGCAGCTTACGCGGGTACCCTCTGCATGTCCTGATTCACGCACGTTTGATATGCACAACAGATATACCCGTGCGTAGATAGCCCAGTATCTTGCGGCATCGGTCCCCATACTTAATAATACCCTCAGGGGAAAAACAGTTCACCAAACTTCACAGATAAGTCACAATATCCACAGATTAGTACAACTGATTCATGCGAAATCACAAATTCCAATAATGTTATTTTGCATGCAATATTATTAGCTACATTTGAAGCGGATAGATCGATTTTCAAGAACTGAAAGGAAGGTATAGGACTTGCACGTACTTCAAAAATAAAAATCACAAGGAGATGAATTTCGTTTGTAAAATATTACAACTGAATGTTTTTATATCGAATGTGAGTGAAATTGGCATTCATCAAAGATCTGAATTATTGTCAATTCAAAAAAAACCAATATTTTCGTCCGATTTATATGCCATCCTTCAAACAATTTTGGACGAGTCCTATTCATTTGTAGATCTGATGATTGACAGATCTTAGTATTCGAATCCACAGAATGCAGATTACCTGACGCAGCTGAAAGTACATAGTCGATTTTTTTTCCGAGGGGTGGGGAAGAGGATGAGTGCAGTGGTCACTAACTTTCGCGGCTCACCAACCTTAGCGGGATCATAAAGGGCGACAGCTATGAAGAGTACATATTTTCGCATAAAAGCCGATATGTGTAAACAGTGCCCTTTCTACATGAAGGTCCCTGAGCGTATCTGTTTGTGCTATAAGCCATTGTCATAAGGGATCTAGGCCTAATTAAGCTTAGATACGGCGTGAAATTGCGTCCCGATATTAGTAAATAGATAGAAATGACAACAATAATAATAGTAATGATGCTAATACTGGGTTTTTAAATAAGGATGGGACAGCAACACAAAAAAAATTTAAAAAAAAGCAAAATTGACTATGGCATAGTCTAATAGGGGTGTGAAGGTTGTTGGAGCAGGCAAATGAAAATTTGGAGGAGGGTTCAGAGAATAGGATTCAGAAGACAATGGAAGTGGATGAGGATGCAATTTGGGTTTATGCCAGGGAAGGGCAATAGAGGAGTTGTTTATTTTGAGGAGGAATTGCCAGGGATTATCAAGCTAAAAGGGAAGAAGCTGATGTGTTTTGTAGACTTGGAGAAGCATTTGACTTAGAGTACGGAGTAAAGTGATGCATTGGGGCAATGCGGAAAGAGATGTACCAGAGGTAATGGTTAGAGCAGTGATGAGTGTGTATGAACGAGCAAATACAAGAGTTAGAGTGGGGTTTCTGATTTGTCTGGGGAGTTTGAGGTGAGGGGGAAGGAATCAAGAGTGTTGTATGCTGATGACTTCGTTTTAATGAAGCGAGACAGTGGATGGACTGAGGGAGAAGTTGGAAATGGAAGGAAGCTTTTGAGAGTAAGGGCTAGGGTTTGAAGGTAAACCTTGTGGGAAGACAAAAGCGCTGGTGAGTGGGGTATAGAGGGGGTGTAGTGAGTAAGGTAGACCCATCGGCCCTTTTATGCCAATTACGTATTCAAAATCGGCCTCCCTTTTGAGATATTTACCTTTAAAGTTTCCCGTTGCATTTTCTTATACATAAAAAATTAGAGGGTGAATTGAATAATTTAATATATTTATCATATGATTTTCAAATATCCATTAATTGAGGGTTAATGATTAAACCATTTTAGAATTACAACACAATTTGTAAAGTTTACTATTTTGCCATAAAAAAATTTAGAAACAGCAGTTTATGGCAAAATACACATGCTATATTTCAATGGCTGAATCACAAATATATTTACCAAAAGAACATATATTCTTTTTTTTGAATGTGTTGTTACAAACATTTTTAGTGTATCTTTGCTTTTTAGTTTGGATCTTAAGCATCTGTGTCCCAATAATTTGTTATAGCAAAAGACCAGCACTCAAAGAAGAAACTTTTTATGGCAACTAAGTCATATCTGAGTTACGTAGTTTTGCCCCTGAAAAAATGAAGGCGATTTTGAAAGAAGAAAAATGCCACGTAACTAAGAGATACGCAGTTTTGCCGAAGAAATACTGGTTCAGAATGAGCTTAAAAAGCACCCGAGTTAGGATGTGCTGTCATCCGAAAGGAAAGCATCTTTGCAGGAATAGCTTTGAAATGAAAGCAGCGCCCACAAATTGCCCAGAAATAACTATCTCAAAAAAAGTCAAAATTCGGAGTTACGTAGTTCTGCCATAAAAGGGCCGCATGCGGCGGTTGTGGGAGAGGGTAGAAGCCAAATGCGTTGTGTGTGAGAAATGTGGGAAATGCACAAAGGGAGATGCACCAAAGATAAGAGAGTGACCCCAAGTTTGGCAAGGAACTTTGTGTGTGATGAGTGTGAGAAGGGTGCTGGAGGGATGTGGAACAGGAGGAAAAGGTATGTGAAGAGGTGGAATACGGTGGGGGAGTTCACATACCTGGGGGACAGGCTTAGTGGGGGTGGTGGAAGCGGGGGCTGTGACAGCTACAATCCTCGAAAAAAATGTTGGGTCACTTTGAACGCGATTGGAAAAAAGGTGACCCCCTCTCCCCCAATTTCAAGGTTGATTGAAGTCATTGTTGTCAACAGCTTCCCCAGGCCCACCAAAATTGATGATGGGGAGTGGGAAGGAATTTGGTTAAAAAAAGACCTCTGGTTCTAAGAACTCTGACTTACCAAATTCGATTCATTTGTGACATGGCAATATCCAATATATTGCAGCAAGTGTTCCAAATATTTTTTTCTCTTGATTGTCTGAGGCAAGTGCAAAAAATATCATTCTAAAATCACAGTTTTTCTATATCTTAAAAACTAAACAAGATTAAGATACCCAATGTTGTCAG
>JAMKCH010046297.1:0-29688 GCA_023653785.1 Ophioderma brevispina | reverse complement strand
TCCCTTAAGTGCACACTTTTTCCTATTAAGAACAACATTAATGGCAGGACATAATGCAAAAATCATGCAAAAAATAGCAGTACCGGTATTTACTTGTAACAAAAAAATGCTCTAATTTAAATAAGAATAACTAGCAATGACATTAAATAATAGATTAGTAGAGCTTAATCACATCCAAAAAATACTTCACTCTTGTGGTGGCAAGCAGAACCTCAATTTTGTGACGTCAAAAGTAAAATTCCTTTACAACTACCTCCTGAAAGTTCCCACATTTTGAGCCAAAATGCAATGAGGATGACTCTCGTTTCCACAGACTAGGAAGGAGACAAACAGAGACTATATAAAGATTTACTTCTTCTAGCAATTTTCTGTTTAAAAGCCTTGAATTATCCAAAGAACTACAATGAATTAAAGAGAGAAAGAACTGGGCCCTATATCATTGGTTGCTGATTGTCATCACCAACCCAAATATTGAATGCTTTCGTCTTTCCCCTCAAAATCATCTTTTTGTCGCCCCTCCTTGTAGACTTGACACAAACCACATCAGTTCTATTTGCATTCCTGGGACCTTTCAGCTTCCCAACACTCCATCTCCCCTTCCCAGCACCCCATCTCCCCCTTCCCAGCACCCCGCCCCTTCCTCAACCCCTCAAAACCTCATCCTCAGATTTGGCTTCTAATGGATACAAATTAACCCATTTCAGTGTAATTGGTCAGTCCGTTGTCGTAAGACATATAATTTAGTGTGACAGGCTATCTAATTAATAGTCATTTGTGTCTTGGCTATATTTTAATTTGTCACAACTCAAGTTAAAAAACCAAAGTTTTAAATCTGGTTTGTCCACACCTAAACGGGGTAGCCAGATTCACCTCACATCGGCTGAGGATTTATGGGAGGAAAAGATAATTGATCAAATTCCCTTCTGAATGTTCAATCCACAGTTTTTAAGCTGTTTTCGGTGGGTGGGCCTTGGGCAACCACGCTCACCATGCAAGGTAGCATGTGCTGGATGCCGCTATTATCTCACCAGAGAGAGCCCTTGTAGGTAGATCTTCCTTTTCATTCTACCAGGGTAACCACTAACCCTCCTATCAGATTTCCTTAAGAACCAATGGGTGTGACGGTTTAAGTAGAGAAGAATAGCCGCCGGCAACTGTCCTGGGACAAGTAGTCTGGTTACCAGTATAACCATAGCATGCCTCAAAGGAGACCTGACCTGACCTAATAAAATAAGAATATAATTTTTTAAATAATAAAATACTTAAGAATAAGAAAAATAATTTTCACATCCAGAGTTTTCGGAACTAGAGATAGTCCTAAATTCCATGTGTTTGCGTCTGGGGGACCGAAGGGGCCCAGCTAGTGTACATTTATAGACTGGTTGGGGCGCATCCCCGGGGCGCATGGGAGGAAATGGAGCATGATGGGTATAGACATTTCCAATCCTAATGCATGGATATCGCATCAATAATGAAAATTCCAAATAACTTCCAAGGCCGGGCCCTTGGGTTGTTTGTTGAAGGCAGGCTGAAAGTATTTCATTTACTGGTAATGTTTTGAACTGTTTTTGATGTGCACATAATGTTCTTTATGCTCCTGATGCTTGGAGAATGATTGTTGTTGATGCAGGATTCCTCTGGTGCTAGATCATTTACCCATACGGGGAATGCGTCCTCTCACCTACTGATTTTGCGGTATGTTTTTTCGTCTACATCATCATATATATTTGCTTAATTTATCGCCAGCCTTTCATTCAACCACCCTTTGGTACGTATTCACATACTTTTCGTCTTGTACGATGTCCTTTGATACGGTTTTTGATTTCCAGCCTATAACACGTAATTTTCGCGCGAAAACAAATGAAATTAAATCTAATTAAAGTACTTTGAATAGCCATTAGTGCCTAAATTATTAATTATAGGAAAGATGAAAGATGAAGCAAAAACCCATACGCCCCGTGCGGGGATCGAACCTGGCTCGCATGGTCTCGAGGCAAGAATTTATCCACTAGACCCGGCAGGATCTGTGTGTGTGATTTGAAAATATAATGGTAAAACCTTTCTCATTAAAAAACCCAAACAATTTCAAATTTACACTTTTTTGCGTAGCGAATAATGATTCATTTGTAAAATCTAAGCAATTACTCCAAATCATCAATTTGGATCAATTTGAAGAGAAAAATTGTTTTGGGTGACGTTTCCCCCCAGAGCTCCCGAAGCATCCGAAATGCTTCTGAGACGGCTTAATCATGGTGAAATCATTTTCATCGCCCCCCCCCCCCCCCCCGATGCCATCCTTCCCTTTTTTTCCCCCCCCCCCACCCGCCCGGATGCTTATCGTGACGTCCCGGGACATTTAAATAAAATCATAAAATTCACTTTTTGGCTCAGATGTTGCTGTTTTGCGTTGTTTTTCAGCGTTCCCAACCCTGTTGAAACCATCTCAGCTTCCAATGCGATACAATGTTTACAATGTTGGCTACATCATAGATCATCTATGGCGTTTTTTGAGGTCGTACCACCTGGTACTTCACTACGAAACTTTTTGAGAGAGTTCCGCCAAAGCCCTAGTCGTGAGCTACGGCACCTACGGTTGTTCCGCATCCGGGAACTTGCGTCTAGGCTAAGGCAATTATCCACAGGTCTTGTGATGCAATGCTATAACCAATCTTCACTAAATCTTTGTAACGACTTTTAAACTTTGTAACTTTGTTGGGCTCAGACCCACCCGACCACCCACTATCAAAATTTCATCACATACGATAAAATGTAGCCCCTATATTAAAAAAAACCACGAAATCGAGACCACATTCATCGCCAACTGATTGCTATAACCATAGCGTTAGCTGTAGGGTTAAAACGTATTTAAAAGTTTCAAATAGATTTGGGTGATTGTGTTTTAACATCGTTTTTGCATTACAATCAAATATATTGCAATCTTAAATATATTTTGCGGGTCCAAATGTGAAAAATTAAGGAAAATGTAAACTTAAATTATGGTAAAAATTTCCAAGTCTTTATGGTTGTACAATTGTCAATATTATTTTTCGCCTATTTTTGTTATATATCAGTGATTCCATTTTCATCGACGTAGAAAAACGTGCTTGTACAGTGTATAATAAGGCTGTGATACATTTGCGATTTAACCATGTTTTCCTAATTCACGCCCCATGTAGGAAAATTCCCCATAGCAAGTCTGTGATCAGTCCGCCATGTTCTCTATGATAAAATAGATCGCCAATATTTTTTTGAAGAAAAAATCAACTTTGATTTAAAAGCTATGAAATAAGTAGGGTATGTTCCTGACTTTTTTGGTCACTCAAAATTGATTTTGAGATAATCCATCAAACAGTATTTTGTTGATAGATTCTGAGTGTTATAAATTTTTCGTCTCTCTGGAGTACAACTAAATTTGAAGGAATTTGATACTTTTCCTGTAATATATTTTGACACTTTCAATGGAAAAAAGTTATAATATTCTTTTTTTCTAACACAAAGTGCTTTGACCTTTACGTCAATGTAACGCATTAACTGATATGTTTGAAGTACGCTCTGACTAACTACCTAGATACATCACTGATTGTAAGCTGACCTTATAAGCAAAAACGAGTGCAACATCATATTCTTGGAAAATGTGTACTTGTAGAAGACAGTAACGGTCTTTTGACAATACCCCCATACCCCCTAATGAGTTGTGATTTGTTTACCCCTGTCACATCAGGGCAAACCCCATGCAAGGGTCCGCTCATTTTGAATATCCTCTTTGGAGAAAATTATTAAAGTATGTTGTACCTAAATCCTGCCAACTTGGTCAAATGAAAGTGGAGATAAAATGGTTGTTATGTTTATTCCCAGAAAAGGAAATGGAGTAGAGTAATAGATCATTCTGTACAATGTTATTATTTTGTACTATAAACTATTTTCCCATTTGACACTATCGAATATAGTAAGTTAAAGTATTATATTCCTGTTAATTTAATTGTAACAAATACTGCAAGTAACAACTTGGTGTCCACTCCCCTCCCCTGGCAATATATCAAGTCTGGAATATGACCTTAGATGACCTTTGTCCATGACCTTTGACATCAGCCCCATATTTCAGGCACCCCATTGGCACCTTAACCCCAAAGTCGGTTTAATTCGGACTAAACTTTTCAAAGGGACGCAAAAAAAAAACGAAACCTAACTAAACCTAACCAAACTGAACAACCAACACACATACACATACATACGGACATCTCACCCTCCCCTCGATTCCCCCTCTGACTTTCAGCCAGGGGGATAAAAATCAGCAAAGTGGGCTTTATTTTACTCCAGAAAGAGAACTTTTAAACTCAAATCAAGCAGCACTGTAATACTGTTTTGGGATGAAAAATTGTCGTATTATTGTGTAAGAGCAAATTTGTTACTAAAATACATTTAACAATCCAAAATTATCATTAACCTTAATTTGATCTCATATGACCTCAATTTGACCTCTAAATGACCCTAGTGTGACCTCGCAGATTTATAATCTTGTCAAAGACCAGGGTAAGGTAGGGTGTGTATTACACTTTCCAATTAACTATAATTCCAGTAGTACTTCAGGTAAAAGGAGCAGGAGTGATCTAAATGCTTTTACGCCTCAAGCTATAACTAATCTGCCTATATACCTAAAGTTTGTTACACTTAAGTCAATTTAACTCATTAACCCATGTGATTTTACAGTTATGCTTCGACTACTACTTATATACAATCAAAAATGCAATGCGACCATATTTAAGCAAAAACGAATGAAACCCATAATTTTGTGAAAAATTGGTTATACTTGTAGATGAAGACCTATACCGAAAATACCCCAATTTCTTAAACGACCTTGGACCTTGACCCCCATGTCACATCAGGTCATCATGCAAGGGATTCATAATGGCAATCCTCCTGTTAGAGAAATTATTATGCTTTTATTAGTACCTAAATCCTGCCATTGTGAATGAAAAGTGGAAGATAATGGTTGTTTGCTACCCCTATAAGGGAAAAAATCATACATGGTAACAGACCTATCTAGTAAATTGTTATCAGTTGGATTCATACAACTATTTGTCATTGAAACTATCAAATATGTCGCAATCAAAGAAAATCAAATTCCTTCCTTCAAATTTATTTTAAAAAATCATTCAAATGGGCCTTTTTACCCAGAAAGAGAACTTATAAGACTCAAATCTATCAGCACTAATACGTTTGGAAAAATTTTAGTATATATCTTAAAAAAAACCACTTTGATCATCAAAATACCTTTTACAAGCCAATTGATCAATTAACCTTTAATTGTATCTCAGATGACCTCACTTGACCTCTAAAATTGACCTTAGGCTGACCTCTGCAAAATTTAAATCTTTGTCATAGACCATGTAGAGTGGGTTGGTTGTATACCCTTTCCATGATCCAATGTACATTAGTCCAGTAGTACTTCAGGTAAGGGAAGCCTAAGTTATCTAATAAACACTTTTCACGCCTCAAGCTCTATACCTAAATAGCCTTTTTTCTACAAAGTGTGTTGACCTTTAAGTCAGTGTAACTCATTAACCCATGGTGATTTTTTGAAGTAATGGCTTCTTGACTACTCCTTAATAAACATCAGATTGCAATTCGAGCTCATATTTAAGCAAAAATTGATTGAAAACCAGTATCCTAGAAATGTGAACATACAAGCAATAACATTCAATGCTGAAAATAGCCAAACAATTAATGACCCTGTGGAAACCTTTGTACCCCAGGTCACATCAGTCCTGATAGAGAGGTTCATTTTGTATCATCTGTTAGAGAAATATTAGCTTATATTGGTACATAAGCAGCCATTGGTCAATGAAAGTGGAGATAATGGTTATTTTGCTACCCCTACCCCTTATCTTTTGCAGCTGCTCTCTAGGCCTCATCCACGATGGCTCCTAAATAGTCGTCACAAACATATTATGGGACATATTTCGTTCGCGTTGGACATCCAAATTCCTTAAACTAGATACTCATTAGCTTACAATCTGTAACTTAAAAAATATTAACCTTTGGGTGCATGGGGACCCCCCTTGGCCACTAGACTAAAGACCCTTTAATTTTTAAGGCTTTTAAAACCGAAGACGAAAGAAGAAAAATGAAATAGGTAAGTTCTCAGCTTTGATTTTCTACCTGTACTTTCTCTATGTATTTGTTGCCGAAAAGACTAACATGTGAAAGAAGGTAAATTTTTAGAGGTCCTTCTCGTAGACTTAATCTGGCTAAAGTTAAGCCCTAACTAATTTTTTGTGAATACGGGCGGGCCTTGTGTCATTTGGTTAAGTTGACTGGTTTTTGTATCTCCGCTCAAACGCTTGGGCCAATGGCAGCCACTAATCTTCGGGCCTTATTCCTATACACATGCTGGAAAAACCAATAAAAACAACACTTCTCAATAATCTATAATAATACTACGCTCTTGAAACTTTGGTGTTCAAATACTTAAACGACTTTGGATCAATCCCCCTTAACTTCACTAATTTTACACAGAAGAACGCATTCCAAATACATTTTAATGGTCCGGGGCAACCCTGGTAACGGAAGTATTAAGCGCCATGCACACACGAACCCACAGGCGAAACCGCTTTGGGTGTTATCCTGCCCGCCATGTTTCGGGAATAATATGGCATAATGCCACGTGAGGGCCAAAGATTCGGGCTAATTATGTACCCCACCCCGAATACCTAGCCGTGTGCACAATTTCCGTCATGTCCAGCCGCGTTGGTTTTTATTTACCTAGTGGATGGCTAATATCTTCTTTCTTCCTGCTTTGGGAGTAGATTTCCAACGATAATGGATTTATTAAAGGTGTGGATAGTGCCCACACCGGGAGAGTACCGCTGTTGGAGTAAAGATTTCAGGTCAGTTAAATCATGGAGTTATAAGGTAATCACTTGATCCAGTGTCACTGTCAGTACAGTAGCATGGCCATGGCATAGTACGTAACTCATGAACTTGTACTTCGAGTCTTTGTAGGCATGAGCAACTCGCAGAAATCTTGAAGTTGAAAAATTTTTGTTGACGCCCGCCACGAAGACGGAGATAATTAACAAACTGAATCTCTATAAAACAGATCGGCGATAAATCGTCATCTGAAGAGGTGTAGACAGGGGATTGTTATTTTTGACAGAGACAATATTGGCCCAAGTCATGAAGTGGCCAAGCTAAATTTTAAAATGAAATGTGTATAGTAATGTAGGACACAAGATTCTCAAAACATAATGATAAAATTGGACTCTTGTTTTCGCCCAATACCCAAATTTATTGGTCTCGCTATGAGTTGAAAAAATATTGGGCTCGACTGCATCTCGTCCAATATTTTTTTCAACTCATAGCTTGACCAATAAATTTGGGTATTGGAAAAGAATCCAATTTTATACCAAACTTGATCAGAAGAAACACTGGCCCAAGGTTGAAATGTGGTGTAATCCAATTGTGGTAAGAGATCATTTAGGCTGATTAAAGGGGCATTGTGTGAAAATCTATCCAATAGTTTTCCTGCCACAAAAGAAATGATAAAATAACAAAATTTGGTTAGTATAAGCACTGACTCAAGGCCCATTTGAGGTGTACACAGATGCTTGGACCAATTGCAGCCAAACTTGATCAGAAACACTGGCCTAAGGTTCATAATATGTGGTGTACTCTGTGGTGAGAGGTCCTGTTGTGTGAATCATAATTGTGTCAAAGGGCATGTGGTCCAATTAGAGGGCATTCTTTGATGCAAAGATGCTAATTGTCAAATTGTGGGGATGATGAAACGTGGTGGGTGTGGGTCAACCTTCAGTGCCCCAAATTTGAAGGTTATTTCAAGGTCATGTGGCTCATCAAGGTCAAATCACGACAATTGTATGGCCTGAAACCAAATCAAATGAAGTTCCAATTACTGGAAATGATTAGATGTCATGAAACTGTTTGGGTGTGGTCACATTCAGTGCTGAAAATTTTGAAGGTCATTTAAGGTCAGGTGTGGTCATCCAATGTTAAACTAACATTTCAAATGGTTGTAGGGTCTTGAAACTTGGTGCATGTAGTTAATATTAGATACAAACCCTTCAATGCATATCTTGCCAAGGGGGATCATGCAAGTTCAATTTGCAGTATTTTTTTTTGTTTTTTTTTTCTTATTTTATTGTTGTACGTGCATAAATAAAACTGATCATTTTTTTAGTTTCATTGGTTAAAAAGGATTCAACCCATGAGATCAGGGGCAGAGGCAGGAATCTCCATGGGGGCGCAGTTACAATTTGAATTGCCGGCACAATTTGCAAAATTTGTAGACCCCAACCTTTTTTCGTCAGTTCAAAAAATTATGATGGGGGGTGGATTTTTGTTTCAAGCAATAAACAACACAACAAAATTAACAAACAGGCAACATATTGTTCTAGTGTTATGGCCCACCAAAATACTTGTTCTTCTAGATCTACAGGGCTGGTACCCTGGGTGGTTCGGTTCTATAGGGTGTCTGGTATAGGGTAGGTGATGCAGGCATCCTGCACTGTACAAAAATATGGGGGGGGGGGGGTAAGCACCGCTGGGTGTCCCCTCCCCAAAAAAATCTGGCCCCTGGTGTTATCAGTATTAACAAGTTGTAATGCATCCATCTGTACCTGATGAATCCACGTATTCATATCAACACTGGTGGCTAAAAACGCCGTCACAAGATAAAAATATTTTCTGGACGTGTGGGTCCTCACAAAATAAAAAATATGTGGACGCATAGGTGCATCATTCTTAACACCTGATAAACCATTGTGGCATTCATAAATGTTAAGTGCTTTGATACATACCAGGGCGAGTCAAAAAAGATTTACACTCGCTTTCAGAAAAAAATATTAAAAATATTTGACAGTTTAGAAATTGGTTTTTATACGTGAAAAACAATAGCTCATTATATCCACTGTCAATGGTAAAAAAATCTAAAAGTTTACTTTTCGCATTTTGCAGATACGGTAAATTAACGGAAAGCCGCAAAAACCATATTGACCAAATGACTAAAAATGTCTAACATCTTTTGTATTTTGTTCGGAAAGTAACCATTACCTAATTCATAACAAATCTTGTTGAGAATATTTCATAACAATAGTCAATGACACTAGCGTAACAGGGGCAGTGGTAAGGGGATGCATTGTCCCCTCCCTCATGGTCTGACCAGGAAATAAGCTTAAGCTTGCGGTAAAGAAGGTAAAGTGAGAAGAAAAGGACAGGCAGAAAGGGAAGTAGAGAAAGAGACGAGAAGGGAGAGGAAGGAATTGAGATGCAAGGGGACAGGCAGATGGAATGAATGTGTGCAAGGTCAATACTATCCCAAAATAGCCCCCCCCCATCCGATTATGAAGGAGTAGGTGGAAAATGTTTGGTCAACGGCTGTATTGCCACAGGATTGCCGACATATGTGCTCTCAGTTTCGCGAAAAGATATTGTGAACAAATTGTAGAACATTACTGAAGTAATGCTTCCCATGTGGGTGTCAGATTCTATGGTGATTGATTCAGAAAAATGAATAGTTTGACATTTTTTCTTGATGAAGTTTCACAAAGGTATCAAAAGCAAGCAAAGGAATGCCATGATGTCCTTGTGTAGACTCATCGAAGTATCTTTGGCCACATTCCACAACGTGAGTCCGTGGACAGAGTGGAAAAATGGGGACCTATCTTAAGTTAGGATAACTTCGCAATGCAAAGTTCAAAATTCAAATTTCTGAAGGGGAAAAATATCTAGTTTATAGGTGATAGTGGCTTATCTTCTGGGTAGTTTCTACTGCTGTAGAAAAAATTCAAACAAAAACAAAGTGTAAATTTTTTTACTCACCCTGTAGGAAAGGTGGTAGTAAATATTCAACATTTTACTTCAGTTATATTATTTAAATCAATTATTATGCAGTACGCTTTTTACATGGGATATGTTATTGAGTTTTACTGATCTTAAAGGGGGATGGCCCGATTTAAGGATATGAAGTTTTCATCTGATAGATGGTCTTAACTCCACAACCCCATCGGTCAAGTTTATCGCCGATCTTTCAATCGTTTGCTGTGAGAAGCTAAAACCGTAATTTTGTAAGCCCCATGATAATGTGTAAGATTAATATTGGACGCCAAAAATGGGGCACATTTTCGGCTCATAACTTCTTAAACCAAATATCCTTTTGCCCTAAGATTTCACCGGGTAAAATGAGAAAAATGTAGCTTCTTCTGATACCAAAATGTTGACCACTTCCGTTAAAATCTGGGGCTTCTGGGAATGAGGCGAATTAGCGATCGGCCATGGACCTTTAAGATTATTTTAGACCATGTCAGAGATGAGAATATTTACTTTTAAATACTGCCTGGAATCCAGCTGCTTGAAATGAAGTACAAGCCTTAAATATTTAGTTATTTTAAAAAAAAAAATGAAGCAATGGCTGTGTTATAGCAAATCATAGGACACCGTTCTTGTCTAAACACAATATACTTATTTCATAATATAATGACAAAAAGTCAGGATATTGGAATGAATACATATATTTCTACTGAACTAACCTTGGACCTATAGCACAGGCGTGGGGAATTTCAGCTCGAATTAATTCCTCGGTTGACAATTTTGGTACTGCGGATGCATTTTTTTAATTATCATCACATATCCAAAATCGGCCAAATCGGCTTTGGGAATTTATTTTACGAGCGACTAAAGCATTGTACTTTTATTAACTTAGCTGGAAATCGAATTCTAAAAAACAAGCTGAGTTAAACGGTGACGCGTATAGCGCAAGGGTAAATGCGACGGCGTATAACGGCTAATACGCGGCGTCAAACGTGTCGTGTTTGCTGCGTTTTATGGGCATTGGCGCAGGTTAATTTCTTCTGACTGATATTCCTACGCTGTGGCTTTCGTAATCACTTGAAAGAGGGGCAATAAATTCATCATTTCAAGCACAATTAATAAACATCCAAGGGCAAATCTGTTGTGACACGCGGCGGATTTTAAGGAAAAGTGGCCTTGCAGCAGCTTCCAAGTGGGGGCCCTAGGGGGTTGTCTGAGGGGATGTTCCCTCAGAGTGAAGAAATTTTGAAAATCTGGTCTGAAAGTTGAAAAGGTTAGTTTCGCAAGGAACATACAAATTGTTAAGGAAGCGTTTTACCAACTTGTACGGAAGTGGTGAAAAACATTCAGAATTTTCTGGGTCCTCCCTTTTTGGATCTCAAAAATCTTAGCCCCCTTTTAATACCGTAAAACCTATACTTCAATCCCACAGAAAATTTCACGAGCAACCAAGGGTTGATTTTTAATGGGCCGTTTCCCCCGGCAGGGGAAGGGGGTGTAAAGTAGGGACATGCCACAACATGCAACAGCGAATTCAAAAATCAAACGTCATCACTTCCGGGTAGTAAATCGTCTGTTTCAAAAGACTTAACGGTATGAGGGCGCTCATTACGCATATCGCACGGTTTCACAAGAGCTTGACTAAACGCATGCCTGGTCCCGAATATTTAAATCTAATTGGAATTACTTTATTTTGGCAGCGGGGTTAATCCACTAACCCCGACGGATTTTGCAGTCAATATTTTTTCCCTAATTATCAAGATATTACTAAGATTCTTTGAACCAAGTTTAAGAGATGATTTATAATGTCACTGGGAACCGAGACTGCCATAGTAAAAAGCACGTAGCAATTCCACAAATTACCCGTTTGGAAATCCCCAATGCCCATCGAGCAGATCGTGTCTCCCACCCCCCAGGATTAAACAATCTTCAGGCCCCGTTTACAAGTGTTTGCGACGGTTCACTCATTGGATAACAAGGTGTGGGCCTTTAGCGACCACCAAGCGACACATATCTCACTTTTAGAGTGCACTAGGGTGTCTGAGGTGGTGTCTGTATGTCTTCCTCAGAATGAAGAAATTAAAAAATAAAAATCTTATTTTACATGGGTGCGATTTGATGTATCGTTTTTATTATGCGATGGTCACGCTGCTTAACCACCACCCTTACCCGTCCATCGCAAACGCTATATGAACTGTAGTTGTATTTTAATACCTCAAGAAACCAGTATACAAATTGTTAAGGGAGCATTTGCAAACTCTTGTAAGGGAGACTAAAAAAATCAGAAGTTTTCCGGGCCCCTCCACCTTTTTTGATCTAAAAAATCAGAGCCCCCTTTTATCCGTGAAAAATCCTGACGTCACCCCCAAGAAAAACCCCCTCCTATAGACCCCCATTTCCACTAGAGAAAATTAGGGTGGATTTTTTTTTCATGGATGTGGCCCCACCTTTCAATGGTCAAAGATTTTTAAAGGCCAAGGCGCCCGGTTACAAGTGTTTGACTTCTCGAAAACATATCAACCGCCCTAGCCCATCACATTTTGGTAGAAAAAATTGTGTGGGGCCCAGTGATTTCTACATAAGCATGTGAAAGGACACTGGGGCCCACTTTGAAATCTTGGGGGGAAAACCTGTGGGTGGTGTATTGTTTTTCTTTTTCCCCTGTTATTTTTTTTAAATTTTGTTTTTGGTGGTGGAGGTGCCCGGAGAGCAATAGTTTAGGGGCCCTGTCGCAGCTGCGGACTGCCTTAAATCCAAATCGCCACTGGATTTGATATCTGCTTTTTACTAAACCTGTAAGGCCGTATATACCGAACATTATACACGAGGGCTAACGTTTTGTTAAGGGGAGGAGGTAAAAAATGTTTCACTGTAAAAGAACCGTAACAGTGCAAACAACATGTTGTTTAAAGGTTAAACAATTGTTTGACCGGTGAACGGACAACCCCTGTTAAACACACTGTTTTCAACTTTTAACAACGTTATTTAATTTTATCTACGGAACCCGTATATTCCGGAACCGAGAATAAAACTATTACAAACGATTTTATGGGGCAAGCCTGTGAATTCGCAGATTTATTGGACTGCATTGACGGGACATTTACCCGGAAAATTGCTGCCAGGGAAACGCCCCGTAATTTGGAAAATGAACATTCGCTGCCTCAATTTTACGGCATAATGCCATGAAGTCCGTAAAACTGAGATTACGGGGCTTTGCCCATATAATCACAGTTTTTCGTAGTCGTCTTCGCTTCTCCGCAATTACGTATAATTTACCCATTATGGGGTCTGATAAAATTACATTTTTTTTGGTGTTGATTACATTAGTAAAAAGCGAATAATCATCGGTCGGTCAGGGTAGATGACAATTACTAATAGACGAGTTTAGTGGACAGCATCTGATTATCAGAAATATGATCCACTAAGTCCCCTGTTTAATAGTTGGAATGTAAAAAAAAAAAATGGGTTGCTGCTTATCATCAAACGGTTTATTAGATGTTTTGTTTATGACTCTTTTGTTCCTTTGTTTAAAAAATGGCAATGAAAATAATTTTAATTATTTTACGAAATGACACTAACATATGGCCTGTTTTTCCAGAAATTGATATTACCATAGTGCCTAACTTTCAGCCTCATCAATTCAAGCAAGCCACAAAAAAAATGAAAAAAAAAATGGTGAGGCCTTTTAAATTTAGTTTTAGAAGGAATAGACCCCCTATCGGGGTCTCTAAAATCACATGTAAGTGACTGTGGTTGATTAGTCACACGTACACACTTTTAGGCTATCATCCATCAAAAATTTCAGGATGTAGCATTATTAATTGCAAAAATTGAAAATTTCAAATAAGTTGATCTATCCGCAAAACATGAGAGATGGCTACGAAAATTAATTTTTTATTTGTCCTTATAGGTTAGCGGGGTAGGGCCCCGCCTTCTAACGATACTTGTTAAGTTTTTAGGACTTGTCGAATCTTTTTTGGTTTGTTCTCCTATTCCCGATAGTGGTGTATACAGTGCCAGTTGGGAATGTAAACTCAAACCTTGCTCCTAGAGAAGAAAAAAAACTTGCGCCAACCGACAATTTGATGAATTAAACAGATTGAGTTGATTGATGAATCTAAATAAAAACTCCCTCCTCATCAACCCCCTTCCCACCACATCCCCCTCCCCCGTAAATAAATATCCCAATTTGGTAAACCTGTTCCCCTTCAAGAGCAAAACATCCACTTTTTGCTGTTTTTTGATATATAAAGGTCCAGAAATTTTTTGAAGAAAAAATCAACAAGAAGTCCACTTGGGTGATGGATCTTCACTAAGTCCCAAAACGGATCATTTGGTTGGGGTTAGTTCCATGCACTTTGACAACTTGAAGTCAAATTTTCAGACCCCCCCCCCAATAAGGTCATGCTTACGGCCCTGTAACGATTTCAGATGTTCTCACCCAAGAGGTCTTTATATGTAGCTCCTTTGCAAATTGCATGGTGGAAATGGGTAAATGCTTGCATAATTCACACGTCCCCCGCCCCAATCATCAGTTTTACATTATACTTTACTTGATTATTTAGGCCTGAACTCCCTAACCCCACAATATTCTAATATAAAAAAATGTGTTGTTCTCACTATAACTGCCCTAATAGTATCCGTGCTAGTTCTTGTATTTGGTGCAAGTTAATTTTATACTGTATTTTGGGTTTTTGAAAAATCAAAATGTGATATATGTTATGCCAAAATTGTGAACAATGCAATTTTTTTCCTCTATAGCCTATTTTTGTTCATATTTTTTTAAACGATTTAAAGATCATTAAAATTTACTGGAAACAAACTGAGTCTTATAATAAACTTCTTATTTTTACGATCTATATTCTGCAACCCCAGACTTTGCATTCTTTTTTGTTTTACCTAGTCAAAAGAAAATCTGTAATTGTCATTATGATTACTAAGTACATTATAAGTATATGGTCGGACCTGACTATAAGCTTGCTCTGGAAATTGCACATAGAAGACAAGCATTGCAAGCTTTGACTACGTTTGGTGGACAAAATGTGGAACTTAAAGGGCAAGATTCGTACTTACAATTACCATTTTCTAGGGTGAAATTTTTGTGTAGAAACTGAATCTGAATAAAAAACTGCATAATTATTAACTTGAACATTTCCCCATAGCACTGTACAGGCATAAGTCCTGCCCGTAAGCTCCTCCAATTTGAGCTAAAATCGCCGCAAAAAAAATATGTCCTCAACTGGGACCCCTCAGTGCTAAACACAATTTAACCTTTTGCTCTAGAGGGAGGTCTTGGCTATAGCAATTTAATATTTTTGTTTTAGCTTAACCTCACCGTTTTGAAGGACTTATTTTTTTTGCGAAGGCCTTTCTTTTTTTCACACCCTCCCGAAATGTTAGGGTAGGGTAAAATATTTACCAACTTTAATTTTTTTTCAGTCATTCAACTTAGTCAGTTTCTATCACTATTTAGCTACGGTTGGCGTATACTGAACAAAGACACAAGAACGCACCATAGCTCAATAACCATTGAGGAGTTATGGCTTTTTCAATCACAAATTGGGCTAAAATGTGCATTTTTTTTCCGCAAATCACTTGTCACCACCCCTACCACCCTGACCGGCGACTTCTACCCGTTACAAAATTAAAGAAATAGCTGATCTCATTTTAATGATTGAATATTACAAATGTCCCCCTGTCATATGTTAGCATAAAGAATTAGTCACTACTAGGTAGTATTTCATGTTCATACACTCATAGAATTATAGCAAGTCAAAATTTTGTCACCCGAAAAACGGCCAGTTTTGGGCTACAAATTGGCAAAAACTTAATTTTTCTCAAAATGAGTGAAAATATGGGGTTTTAAGTGCCAAAACAGAAAAAATCTGAAAATATAATACTTTTAACCCTTAGAAACATTTAAGTTAATCAGATTTTGACTGTTATTTTCACCCCTAAATATTTTTTTTCACACCCGTGTCCGCTAAACGTAAGTCAAAGCTCAAGCTTGAAAGCTGTCAGATGTAATAGCCACATCTCCCAGCCATGGGCGACGGTCAGGAGAAGTCGTCTTTGATGAGTGGACTGTTTGATTGATGATATTTGTGGGTGTAATAATCTTTGATAACTTGACCATTGTGCGATTTTTTGCTTTGAGGCCCTAACTTTTTGTTTTGTCTAACACTTTTAAATATCTTTAACCACTAAAATACATACCGACCCCTATACCCCGTATGAAAAGACTCTTGCTTCATACCAGACAACACAAGAAAAGAAAAAAATGATACTTCTAACACACCAATACGGTAATGAAGATCACTACAACACTTGCACCTGCAAAAGTTCCTAATAGCGAAAGCCACAACGTAATGAACTCAGTCAGATAAAGAAACATCTTCATGTCCATAAACGCAGCAAGCGCATGTGATTGACGCCCGCGCATTGCGTTCAAAGCCGTCGCACTTACCGTTGCGTTGTACGCGTCACCGTGTATAACCTTGACTTGTTTTTGTCCCCGCCGAACCAAGTTCGGGAGGGGACTAAATGGCTCCGGCCGTATGTCCGTCCGTATGTCCGTATTCCGGTGTGATAAATGTTAACCCTGGAACATTTGGCATATCTTTTTTCTGTCTGTGCTAGAGTAGCCAAACTTTGGTATATTGTAGGAGGGGATACCCCCTACTCACCATGTATTCTCCCCCAGGTTCCTCCCCTGGTCTGTCCAGGGTGTAGGGTAAAAAAGGTCAAGGGAAAAAGGTCAATATTGCCATAAAATTTCAACATTGGTGTACAATTTCTAGAGTTCTGTTAGGGCTACGATGATGTACTTGGTGGAAAGAAGCATGTTGATGAGTTTTTCTCAACCTGATTAATTTTGGGTGTTGTAAAGATATGCTAATTAAGTATCTAATTTTGCATAATTTATAGAACTTTTCCCGCAATGCCTGGGTACAAGTTTTCTTGGTTCGTAAGGTGTATAATGATTGGCACCTTGGTGGAAGTAAGCGGGCTGAAGAGTTCCTCGACCTGATTAGATTTTGAGGCAAAATTTTTTTTTATTTCTAGTTGTTTACAATGGGGTCATTCCTTTTGGGTTGCCATCCTGTTTTACATTTCTTGGAAATGGTGAAAATACCTAAAATCAATGTTTCGCGCCGTTTCCAGACCCCCTATGGGTCCCAAATTTAAATGTAATCACACATGATTTTCAAAATAGTGTTGCCAACCTGAGTAAAATTATCATATTTTACTCTAAATTTAGTGAATTTTCAAGGGATTTTTGGCATGCTGAATTTTAAAGATTTCCTTGAGTCATTTTTGAGTAACCATTATTTTTGGCGAGCTATTGGATGGCCAAAATTAAGGGTGGACCTGTGCCGTTTTAGTTTGTCATTTTTCGTGATCGCGAATTTCGGCGGGGACATTTTACGCATCGCGTAAATACTAGTTTGCCTTGTTTAGAATTATGTTGCCGCTATTTTACCAAAAAGTGCATATTTAGTGCTCGTAAAAACATTTTCCCCAAAGCCGAGTTTGGCCGATTTAGATATGTGATAGACAATTAAAAGCTGCATTCTCCGACAGTACCACAAGTTGTCAACCGAGGAATTAATTCCAACTGATGGCCTTTTCATCGCTCTCACAACTGTACTACATTACTGAACTACCTCAGACAAAATGTTAGAGATCAAGGGCACTTGACTTCAATTTATTGGAAACCAGCCACAAGTTACATATGACCTCATTGCAAAAGCAGCACTGATGACGTGTAATATTAGAGGCAGGAATAATGGAGCTCATATCACATCTGGTAAGTGCTATGAGTATTTAGCACGACATTACTGCAGTATTTATAGTTTGAACATACTCAGAGAGCATTCACTTTAATTTGTAAGCTATTTGTAATCACAGCCAACCTATATAAACTCCCCTCATGGCTACGTTTAGATAAAGTAAAATGTTGTTCTTCTTTACAATACCATGGCAATGTTAGATTGTACCAATTGTCAACTAGCAGCCGTAGCAACCTCGTAATTCCCCGATCATCACTCTGTTGGAACTTGAGTGACTTCATCTGCTACTGTGTCAATGTCCTACACTTTGGCACGTTTGTTGAGGAAGCACAAAGACATTCAGATCCCTTACCATCTTTTTTACAAGATCACGTAAGTAAAAACAGGATCTAGTGGTTGCATTGCTAGAAATCAACGATTGAACCATACTCAAACATCAAGCACTCTCTCCGAGTCACTTGGAGGACACTCTGAACTCAAATAGCAAACTCTCAATCTCAGATACCAACACTCAACTCAATGGCAAACACTATAATCATTGGCCAGTTTGCTGCAGATGCAAAGTCATCAGCTTAACAACATGCAAGGTGCAATGACTACCATGGTGTTCTTACTGGAGAATCACACGAAACCACTTTGAGAACATATCCGCAGCATTACCACTGTGTTAAAACAACAAGAGAATCAGATTGAACTTTTAATAAACTTCTCCCCCTCCTTCCTCCTCCTCCAGTGAGTTGTTTTCAGATATGGCTGCACAAGGCATAACACCAGTAGACCTTACCCATTACACCTCATAGGGCCATGGGTTCTCTTACATTCTACTGTGATCTTCAAACTTCAGATGGAGGAGGGATTATTTTTCACTTTTCAGAGGACGCTATGATGGCTTAGTGGACTTCTAACCGTGGCTGGATGATTAATTAGCAAGGCTTGGGAGTCCTTATGTTAGCATGTGTATGGCCCTTAATATAAATACAGCACAGGCTGACCAGGATTGGAAACTGACAATTAAGAATTGATATGGAGAATTTTGATGGCACTACAGAATATGCTGAGTATGAGTCATTTCAGTTAGGAGATGCAGCATCATATTACACACTGTCACTTGGAATCAATAGGGGCAATGGACATGATAGGCTGAGATATCACAACAACCAGCCCTTTACTACTAAGGACAGGTGACCATGCTTCCTACCCTCATGTAACTTTGCCATCACTGACAAGGTTCCTGGTTGTCCAACAGGTGTATTGGCTCCAACCGAATGGTCTCTACTTATTGCAATCTGAGAACAGTTACACAGGAATGTTGTGGTATGGCACAAGCATCCAAAAAAAAACTGAAATTAAAATAAGGCGTGTTCGTCAGGAATTCCCCATTGGTTAATTTCTGTTTTGCCACAATAATCTGTAGTTTTTTTAAATATTGCAATTTTTTATTTTTTTTATTTTTTTTAATAATCAGAATTTCCAATTTTTTGAATTTTTATTTATCATTTTTTCAAAATTACGGGAAAGGTACTAAATATCAAGTCTTCAATATGCCAAGTGTCGAGCTTGCAAGTAAATAACTTAATTAGAATGTGGCAGTTTTGACGTAGTTGCATACAGAGACTTTTGTGTATCTAGTGGACGGATGTTTAATCCCTCCTGTCATTAAGTTGTGTACTTGATTTCCCACCATGGCTTTTTCATAGCTTTGTTAGTAAATATTCGCATCTTAAATTATAACTGACACAAGGAAAATAAGTAATTAATTTATAAATATTGCCTAATACTAGAAATTTATATTAATACAGTTCAAAGCTGTGCACTCGGCAAGCCATTCAACTCCGTCCTTATGTACTAAAACCAAATTAAGAAAATGCGCGATGACGCACGGTGGTTTGACGGATGTTCGGAAAACACCGATATTGTATCCCTACGCGGATGCTGAATACCTTTAGTAGAGGCTAGTATAGGGAAATTTCAACATCCGTCATATGTCATGAACTAACGCCAATTGAGTAAATTTTGGTGGTACGGATAAGATTATAACTTTTCCAATGTATTACATCATTTTTATCAAGTAGAATTCATGAAATATTAGCTAAAATATGGGTCAATGTTCATTTTGTTTCTTAATCGGCGTTTGAATCATTTGAAATCGTACATGGGATGTTTACGCGACGCTCTAGAGTTTGCTATTTCAAATGGGATGTCTTGAAAACAAATTAAAAATACGTATTTTGTTTCACGTCCTTCACGTAGGTATACACCCGACGAATATGATACTTTAAAATATTCATGGTGGCAGTGTAAAAAAGGTTAATTTTTGAAAAATTGCTTTTAGTATCTGTAATCTGTTTACGTAATATGAACCGTAGCCCAGGGTTTCTAATGAGGTGAAATAATTTTTACCACCAAGTTATCCCTGGTCTACTGATAAGTTAGAGGTGGGACAATATGCCCATATATTACAGCATTCAATAGCCTTATCATGCCGGATTGAGTTGTGAATTTTAAAAGTCAAGCCCGCAGGTGCTCAAGCATACTGCCGGCAGTGCTTTGTTCGTTGCCCGCTTTGACTTCGCTGTCACCTCATCTATATGCACATCAATGTTTTCATATTAAAGGTGCCTTTCATGAGTCCAGCATCTTCTACTTTATTCCTTGTTCACTAGAATGCCTTACGAAAAGCCTACTCACGAAATTATGAGTTGATTCCAATCTTGCGGTTTTGTGTTTGAGCATGATTTTTCCCAAGGTTCCATAGTACACATAGATTTACTACGGCTAACAGTTCAGATATATAAAATTTTAGTTATGCCAGTGACAGGTTGTGGATCACGAAATGGCCCTTTAAAGTCCTCCCATATGGCTTAGATTCACCATTGTCAATCACAAATTATCTATGCATACATTTTATGTTGCTAAGAAATGAGCATAGGATGATATTGACTGGACCCTTAACATTTAAGTGTTTATGACTGATAGAACCAGGCAGTGGCCGGAACATGAAGGTTGGCCAATATTGCTCATTTTTGCTGTGGGGCATGACGTTGATGGAAAGATGCATTCACAAATTTTTTAAAACCTGACCCCACTATTTTTACTTCTATAGGCCCCCCCCCCTTTATTTTAACCGTATTAACTCCCAGGATCAACCAAATATACACTGAATTTTCTTCATTTTTGAACTGCCATTTTGTTGTAGGTATATCAATTTTTCAATATAACATTTATATCATTAAACCATGACTTTGAATATCATATTCAAGGAATTACATTCCAACCACTCTCAGATTTGGCTAGTGGGTGTTAAGAAAATTACCCCCTCTGACAATCTTAAAATTGCTCAAAAAATATGTAATTTTAAAGCAAATTTAAAAAATACGCATCACTATTTTTTCATTTTTTTACACAATCTCAAGTTTTGAGCCTTTGGCTATCAGAAACAAAATATGGTTTATCTCGGGACGTTTGCTGGCTATTTTTATAAATGAAGGTATTTCTAGATATATTTGCCAATTTTGAAAAATGGAAAAACATGTATCTGTGCGGATAAGCACAGATTATCTCTATAAGGGTGGGTCAACAAGAATACAAGTGAATGTTTTCACTTGGTTTTGATCAATTTTCTTTTAAAAAGAGTGTTTCTAGATTTTGCTCTTAACATAAGCCATATTTTTAACAAAATTGCTCAAATCGAATTGCTTTTCAGTAGCTTTTTTTTCATGTAAGAATTCAGTTTTTAAAAATACCATGCATTTTCCTTAGACATAAAGCAGATCACATGCTACTAACCAAGCCAAGTAGTCAAATGCAGTGGGGATAGGGAGAGAGAAATATTATCGCTTCCCCCACTATTGGATTTTTTTATTGAAACGCAAAATGATTTTGGGAATTTCATGTTTTAATGTGGATCAACAAGAGAAATAGCAAGTGGACAAAATTGCAGATGCCTCTAGTTTTGTTTTTCTAATGACTATTCCTTGCAAGAACATGTATTAAGCAGTTTATCCAATGCAGTGATGTATGAGGCTTTCTTGTTTTTAGCTCCGAAAACTTCAACTTCGTAATTTTTACAAGCAAGTTTCAGGTCAGCCAATTTCATAGTGTGCATCTTTCTGTTCTCGTGATGCTCACAGATGTTAATCTGATTCACTGTAATTGGATGTTCAAAGTCAATAGTGCTGTAGACGGTACTTCTCATTTGTTGCCACTCTTGCTCAGCGATTAGTCCATCTGCATCCTCATCGCTGATCACTTCTACTTCAACCGCTTTAGTTGTTACACTTGCCAAATGTCTTTTCTGTGTTGCAGCCAAGCGTGAAAAGTAGCTGGCGATCTGCTTTGCTGTTGTCCATTCTTTTGGTTCAAACATGAGAGTTCCATCTTCATTCTGGAGTGCATCATCTGATGAGCAATTTTGCTTGAGTCAGCTTTCAAGCCAGTGTCTACTCCTTGATTAAATATGTTAACCAAATAGTCCTTCACACGCTCTGATGTTTGAACTCGACGCCTTACTTTTTTCAAAGCCCACCCATTTGGTAGAACAGCAGTCTGCATTTGTAATATCTTTGGGTCATCCATTTGAATCTCATCCAAGGAGGCACTTTCAGAGACAGTTGAACTACTTGGCCCTAAGCCAATATCTGAAACCTTCAAGGCCCGTTGCTTACGGATGCGGTCATATGAGGATTCATGCTCAAGAACCCGTGTGTGCTGCCCTACTGACATATGATGCTGCATGTCGTCCTCATTATCAAAGACAAAACACAACCAACTTCAAAACAATGAAAAAGTTGTGTTTTTGCTTTGCTGCTACCTCTTTTACTAATATTACCAGGAGGAGCTGAGCTAAAACCTTCTACAATCCTTAATCCTGTTGGCTGTTGGTTTCCCTTGTCAAGTTGTGTATACCGAAGAAGTTTCCCTTCTCCCACATTGTATGCTTTCCAAACTCTTATGCCATCTTCTTCCCACTGGAAATTGTTGTAGGAAGTTATTCCCTCCAACTTCATTGGCTGCTTCTTTGCTTTGGTAACATCAATCTCTGCTACTGCAATCTTGCACCCTCGCACGCCGCCATGTGCCACAAGGGCTTTCATCATGTCAGTTGCACTAATCACATCATGCTTCTCATTAACATAGTTCTGTATGTGAATCTTCATGGGCGCTATCTTTCGATCACAAATATCTTTCCCAGCCTGGGGATCAGAGAAATCATAGCGACGAATACAACATCCTGCTCGCTGTCCAATATCTTGAAGGCTCAAAATTAGAGGTGCAGAGTGGTAGCAGCCGGCATTGTCAGATCTGAGATAGATATTCTTCAGTGATGGATTTTCAGACTTCAGAGTTGTTAACAGATTTTCAATAATAGATGCAACAGCAAACCACGTCTGATCACATTCATCAAATATGTGAACATAACACGTCACACAGTAATCTTCCTGATTTCCCTAGGTTATAACAGCAGAAACATGCCAACTTCGTCCACGTTTACCGAAGAAATCGGTCATTTGTTCACGATATTTCCTCGGTAGGAATTTCATAGCCCAATCCATGACTACCATGACGTCATTTTCATCTAGTTTTGGTAGGTAGTCATTCTTGGCTAGATCTTGGTTAATGGAGCGAAGTAAATGAGCCTTCCACGCATCAATTGCTTCTATAGCATTTTCCAATTGGAATTTCATCCTTGCATCTTGCTCAGAGGAGAGAACAACTTCAGGACTTGAAGCCATGGTCTTTATTGCATCGATGTCTATCTTTATTTGAGAGCACGCATTGCAATCTAAATCATGTAGGTGCTCACATTCTGCTGAAAAGGCATGGGAGTCATCACTCAGTGCAAACCTCATGCAATGATCTGGACATTGATCTTCGGTTGAAACATGGGTTTTGTAGTCTGCTTTTAAATACCTCTTGTCCAGCTTCAGAGACTTTTCAGGTTTTTGGCCCAATCTGTTGGGGCACCATTGTCAGCTAAAGTGACGACCAATTCTTCAAGTATATCGAAGGCTTCAGATCCTTCTGTCGCTACATAGTCCAATCCTTGAAGTGACTTTTGTTGAGATGCAGCACAAACCTCTAATATTCTGAAGAGAGTACGTTCATTGTGAGGAGTGAAATCTGAAGCTAAGCAATGGTGTTGGTATTGCTTGATGATTCTGGAGGGGATAATTGTGCGTACGGCTGCAGGAATCAATAACTTTTCACCACTGTCAAGTTTCAATGTTTTAGTCCCATACGCTACATCTTGAAGATAAGATGGTTGAGCAATGAAAGCAAGAAAGTGGTCAGTCTTACTTAGATCTAATCTTGTTCTTTTGATTGGTTTCTGAAGAATAGGTTTACCAGCACCCATTTCGACCACGTGTGCGCGTGCATCATCAATTCGCCATTTTGTTAATCCAGGAATCAGTTGGCAGAGCTCGTCTTTGGTGAAATCATTAACAAACAGCGATAGGATTTGCTTTCTTGTCTGATAGCTCTCGGCTTGATTATATGACTCCACAAGGGTTTGAACAGTCTGATTATCCCAAAGTTTTTTCTTTGGTGGTGGTTCTTCAAGTCCATATGGTGGAGAATCCGTCAACGCTTCCCATAGATGGTGTTCTTGCCCTGGTGCTAATGTCTTCAGTGCCGTTTTGACAACTTGAGAATTTTCTTACATAGGACCTTGTTGACGCTGAGAATTTCTTGCCATGGACTATTGAGAACTGATTATAGGCTTATTGCGGGACCGAATGATATCTGATGAATAGCGTCACTTAGAACTTGTATGTTATACTTTGGTGAAGCATTTCATCATCCCAAATGCTCTTTTCAAGTTCTTGCTCTGAACTGCCTTCAGTTTCACTACCCGCTTTCTGCGTCATATGTGATGTGGTTTATTGCACGTTTTGTCTGTAATTTGGAAGAAAAAGTGATCGGTTTGGAGAATCTTGTTATTCAGGAGTCCAGTCAGATGATACTGATTCAATCATTTCCAGATTGCTTGACTGTAGCTCCGTTTTGTGCTGTGTAATGCCGGTATAAAATGTGAAAAGATCGATGGATCATATACTTGATTGGATAAAAAAGTGCATACATGATAGATCGATTGATTGATAGATAGCTTGCTGGATATGGACAGATGAATAGATGGATGATAGATGGATAGATGGATAGACGGAGTGATACGTTTGTGCATGCATGATTGGATGAATGGATGATGGATGGATCATTAAAGGGTGTATGTAGTGGATGAATGGATAGAGTGATTGCTTGATAGCCAGATGGATAGAAGTACTATTTATGCATGGATGCAGGCACACAAGTGCATCCAGTATAGATCTATCATGTGGTGTGTAGCAAGGATTTTGAAGGGCGGGGCAAGGATTTGTGAATGTACCGACAGCCGTAAATGCACCAACAAAAATAATAGGACCTTTTATGCGCCGTGTCGAAATTAAATCTACAGTCTGTTCATTGTGTCAGAGCAGGGGGGGTAGGACAAACGATCAGCTCGATTGGGCATGGGAATTCCAGGCCTAAGAAATAAATGATGTTCCGTGGAAAGTCTTGTTTGCCTACTTATTGTTCAGTGGACCATATCTTGAGAACCACTCAACCAAAATGAACAATTTTTCAGGCACGGATGCTCAATTACCATTCTTTATGATAAAATAAATTCACAGATATCAAATAAAAAGGGGAAAAATATCGCTTTCATTTTGGGTAAATTGGGTCACCCGTAGATCATTCGATTGACAGCTAGATGGATGTGGGGATGAATAAATACCTGTTGGAGGTGTGAATGGACAGGGATATTACGTACGGACCCTTAAATTCACCATTTTTGTGCTTGTGGCACACCCCATACACACCCCACACCCACACCCACACCCCTTGACATTTCTGTTGCCACTGAGAGACAAAACGAGCACAGAGATAGAGAGAATTAAAATTCGATATTAAAATAACAAATTACCATGATGTCTCGTGGTTGACATGAGGCTCATTAGGTGGACCTTTGCTGCCAGTGCCTTGAGGGTCCTCCGCAGTTTTCGCATAGTGCTGTAAGAAACCATATCAAATGCACTTTACCAAACACACATTGCAACGCAGGTCATACATACATACAACGAGTGGCAGGACATCAAAGGGGAAATGTACCAAAACATATTAAAGAATTCTTTTTGTATATAGATAGACTAAAATTATTTTCTACGTAAAATTTTATTGGGAGCTTCCCTCGAACTTGCAGTATGTACGGACTCTATTACAGACTCTTCTCAATCATCTGTATGATACGAGGTGCATTCATCAAATTCTAATGGCCACAGAAAAAACTTAAAAAATTCGGTGCCAGAGCATGTTGAATTTTAACCACAAAGGTATTATTTAAATGAAACTTACAGATCCTACAGGACTGAAGAACTCAGTTGTTGGTAAAGTTTGAGACACAGCTATACTGTACTCTCTTTGGAACCTTGGGATATTTTGACATTCTTTCAGGGGATTACAGCATTTTCTTTGTCGCTGTCCTGGCCATCTAAATCCCACATCGTCGGTGTTTGGGACAACCATCAGAGCCTTTCTGTTCATTTGTCATATCAAATCAGTCTGGCCTATTTAGATGAGGTCAACTTTATTCCCCAAAAAACATCGTCTGTGCACCAAGTGAAACTGTTTAATTAATTTTAACCATTCAATTGTTGGAGTGAGTTTTACATGTCAATAATGGAACAATAGTGTCGTCCTCAGGGTTTTTTTGTTCAGTTCCACACAGTCTCCTGAGCAGAAAAATGGTTACAAACTCATGGTTGATTTGAAATTAGGAAATGCTTGGTCTCCTGAAAAGTAAATATACAATCACAATAGCCAACGAGTTGTGTTTAATCTATGTAGGCTTTGCCTTTCAAATTGTTATTGTGTATATATATTCACAGTTCTTGATATCCTGCAATGGCAATGTATATCAAATCATTTCTTATCCTATGTGAAACCTGTGTACAAGACCTGGAGTTTCCTTGGAAGCAGCAGATAGCAAAAGTTGCAGATTTCATGGCCTGTTCCAGAGGTCAATCTGGGGAAATAACATCAATTTTATTAGTTTTAATTATTGGTGCCTAGCACTACCGGTGTAGAAGTAATTATAGTCCGGCGCAATCAAAGTCCGGCTACAACGGTAAGGGAATAGGGCAGTCAAATCAGTTGACTCTTGACGCAACATTATGGTTTCACTCTTTATTCCGTTATAGTCTATGGGAGCAAGACTATGGCTCCCGCCAAAATATAGATTGCTTTCACACCTGTATTGGGGGGGGGGCAGCATGATACCTCGGAAATTTCCAGGTAATGTTCCGTCAAAGGCAGCGTTTTTTGTAAAAAGAGAGTGCAGGTATTTTTTGCGAACCATGACCGACTTTTCATCTCCATTATTCTTTTTCGCAAGAAGTTGGAGTAAGTGCAGCTCTAGTGAATTATTTCAGCAGGATAAAATGTAGTTCGCGAGGTAGCAACAATTCTGTAACTTTGCTGACCAAATGCAACATGGAGTTTTCTAAATCATTTTGGTCAAGGATATGCATCGTACTAAACAATGAAGGACAATCTATTTTGGTTAGTTAAACTGATTAATATCTAGAAACACTACATTTTTGTGTACCTAATGTATTACCAATAGCATTTCCAACAGTTCAACTTTTTTTAAAAACAATTTAAACAAAAATTTGATACTTGAATGTATTTGTTAACCCGCAATACTAGCATTATAGAGTTATATGCCAATCTTTACAATTAAATGAGGCAAAAAATACTCCCTAGAAAAACACTGCTGTTTAAAACACTGTTACATCGCCCAAAGAATTTTTTTTGTTTTTGATAGAAGAATGATTACTCTTTGTGAACTACAAAAAAATAAACAATTAAACAATGTATATTGTTTTAAATCGCATGAAAAAGGCATTTTTTGGGGGTTTTTTTTTCCAGACATTTTAGGGGGTCACCATTGGTGGCCCCCTCTGGAAAAAATGATTTTCAATCATGATTTTCAAAGACTCTGTGTAATGAGTAAACTATGGACTACACAGGAATATCAAATAAGCATAATGATGTAACTGCAAACTAAAACAATTGCTAGTAATATGTCATTTTCTACATGTTACCTCACTAATTTGTTCTTTCTTTAGTTTCTGTATTTACCACATCAAAATTTCAAATACCATTATTATAATAACAAAAATAAGTACAAAGGGGTGAGATAGTCAATTGAGCAAAGCTCGGAATTGTGAATACCCCTTTAAAACAATGGTAAAAGGATGCAAAGACAAACTACAACATCAACTTACCGGACATTGGTGCCTGACAGACCAGACAGGACAAGTAAGGACAGACTAACATGTTGGTTAATTTAGGCCAAGTAATATTTGAGTTATGATATTAAATACCATAAGTAGGTTGCACCTATATTGAATTATATATGTTTAAATTTGACCAAATTAAAACATAAAGTATTACACAATGCCCTATTATAAGGCCAATGGAGTTGATTCTTAGTTTCCGGTTGGAGATTTTTAAAAAGGTGACGAGGTCCGATTCATTATTCATTATTTACTACATTTGATTATTTACTGCCATTTCATCATTACATCTAAAGGCAGCGTGCACTACACTACTATCCTTATATTTGTTACATACAAGTGCCTAATAACAAAACAGGGGTATTTGCAGATTATTTTCTCAAAACTTAAAAAATCAGATCAACATTTTGCACCAAGTATATGACATGCCGGGACAAAAATTGGAGGAAATTCAATATTTATGTATACCGTGACACCCCTCCCAAGGGAACTGCTTAAAATGATCAGGACGGGATAATTGAATATTTGATGCAACTGAAATTTGTTTTTATTATCACGTTTCAAGAAAAGCATTTTTTTTTCACAAATAATGAAATTGTGCACAGACGGCAAATCTTGACGCGCGCTCCAACAGAAAACTAGAATCAAATTACTTGGACCAAGGGGATAATTAACAGTTATTGATAGGAACTTAACAGATGAACAAGTATAATCTTTTTGAATAACGACTGTGTCTTGAGTTTCTAATATAATCTGAATTCCCATCGCACAGAAGGTCCCCTGCCTCTAATAGTATTTCTGGCCAGATCAGTTTTGAAATTCATTGGGCGAAATAAGTGTGAGTTCTGGTACCATAACTATGACTTGTGCTATTCGGACACAAATAAAATAACAAGTTTGTTTTTTTTTTTTTTTTTAACAAAATTGTAATAAAAGAGCCTTATATATCTTGGACATCGTACACAGTAAGAGTTTTTAATAGATGAAACAAAGGTGCTGAGTGTGCCCGCCACAGGGAGTTGTACAGAGTCTGATAATTTTCTTTGGCTATATGATACTAGTAGATGACAATTGTTAAAGTCACCCCATAGTGATACAACAATAATTTAGATACGGTCATACAAGTGTTATAGAGTGAGACAAGGTATCACTAGTTAAGGTATGCTTTAACCTATACAAAATTCAGTTATATGCTTCTGAATTTGTGGCTCAGGAGAAGAAAGAATGCCGTCGGGGGGGCGGTCTCGGGAGAAAAGAAGACAGGAAGAGGGTGGTGGGCAAGCAGAACGTGCGGTCCCTGTCGTATCTTACCCCTTTTTCGCGTATCATCGCTTCTCTTTAATTTGGCCATTGATAATATTTCATCAAGTACACTTAGCCAACAAAAATATGAACCAATTTGGCCAACCTTCATGTTCCGAAATTTTCCAATATCACTGGTTTCTCAGTCATAGATACTTAAGTTAGTAGTAGTAGCAGCAGCAGCAGCCAACAGCAGCAGCAGCAGTAGGTTAGTAGAAGAAGCAAGGATATAAGGTTGTAATTCTGGGCAAACCTTTCCAGTGGCAATGTGTCTGGCCCAGCAAGCCTTTTAATGGATAGGGTCCAGGGCCCCGGCCCACCAAAGGCCCTGCATAAGGTCCACTTCCAAGTGTGCCTTGTCACCCCCTCCTTTTAGGTTCCTTGGCCATGTTTTTTGTATAAAGTTTTCAAATTCAACAGGTCATTAACTA
>JAMKCH010046296.1:0-18813 GCA_023653785.1 Ophioderma brevispina | reverse complement strand
TAGCCAGCCAAAAGCCACCCATGCACCCTTTGGTTTGCTGCATGTATTCTCCTATACTTTGATAGGGAGCATGTAATGATGTAATCCAGTGTCAAGGATGTAACTTTTGGACATGGGTATGAATTTTAGGCAGGTGTATAATTCCTTCACAGGCAGGAAGCCATATTAGCTAGGTTTACTATTGGAGCTAGAAAGGTTGAAGAGCTCTCAGATTTAATGCGCATTATAATGTTTGGAGACTGTAAATTGTTCAACAGTGAAAGATATTTTCCTTGATGATTTCTCCAAACTTAACTGTATGAAGATCACTTTGAGTGACCACAGTAATACTAGTACTCTGTATGATGCCACCAATGGGTGACCACAGTGTTTTGCTTCACATGTGTGTAAATTGAACTTTTCTCCTAACTTGTATGAAGTGTTAGTTAGTCACTCACAAAACTGAAGATAAGGACTCAATATGAACACCATGATTTATAATCGGTATTCAAATTTAGGAAAATACCGTTAGCCTGCCCCTGGGCCAGCTTTTGAAGTACAGCAAATTCAGGAAGTGGTATGTTGTTTTTTTAAATGGTTGTTAGAAGGGTTGTATTTGTTTCAACCTGTTTCAAAAATTTCCTAAAGTTGGTGCAAAATTATAGTTAATTGCCAGGGTGGGATCGTGGCACATCTGGGTTTCATTTAGTACATTTTCTTTATTACCCCTTTTTTATTTCTAATGCATGCATGTGTCTGTTTTGTGCAACTCATGGTTTCTTGGGATTAGCTACCCCAAAGAAATCGGGTGTTCACAGCACAGATTGCCTCTTAGTTGGGATTATGTAGTGTGGCTGCAGACATACAACATATTCCTGTGGAGGCTTGGCTTTGACAACATACCACTTGTTAGCAGTTTTAAGTGTGCACAAGAAATTACTCTTTAATAAGCAGGGCTGATGCAACAATTTTATATGAAATTTGCTATCTGTATTGCAAGTGTTCTTTCAGAAGCAGGTATATATAACAGGTGTACTTGTACATTGTTAAGTAGTCTTTACCTGTGTTTGTGATACTTAAAACTTTTACCAGTTTGAGTGCTTAAATCTTATGAACGTGACTTCGCTCGGTGGAACTCGCTGGGTGCGTCGGGGGGTTCTGTGACATTGGTCACCGTGCTGTGCATGGTGATAGCGCCCCCTGGGGTACCAGGCGGGTTTATCCGAGGGATATCAAAGGGTGAGAGAGTAGAGAAATATGGCGACTGGCAGTGTATGACATGTCGTGCTGTGAGCGACGTAGTCGTATAGTAATAGACAGAGTATATTAAAAGCACCTTTAACAATGAACTAATATCCCCGTGCGTCATTAAAACGTCACAATAGTGTCAAAACACGCACGCACGCAAAAAAAAAATTAAAAAAAAACAACATTAAAATAAAATAAAAAACACAAAACAAAAACACAACAAGATAAAAAAAATAAACAAAACAAAAAACATTGATTTTTTAACCATTTACTTATTAACATTATCTCCTTTATTATTTATTTAAAGGCTTATATCAAGCCATATCTTCTCCTTTTAATGATTTCTTCCACATATCACGGACATTCCTATTGAATCCAAAAGAGAAAAATACGTGGACTCCTTGCAATGACGAAATGATGATAGCTATCCACCAGATTACTTCAACATCTGGCCGCACTTGGCAAGAACATAAGTATCCAACACAACCCTATGATAGATGAAAACGCTTTGGAAAACCAACAAACTATTAATAATATTGTATTTTTTAACCCTAAAAGAGCCGGGCTTTTTGGACCTATCCCACCGCCGGGGGGGGGGGGGGATTCCGCCCCCATAGAATCTCGGAAACGGATTGCTGTGGTACCAATGGATAGCTATGACCCTCTCGAGTCCATTGATACCAAAAAGTACAAACATATCTTGCATGACGTCACAGTGACGTCAAACATGACGTCATGCAAAAATGCGAACAATCTAAAAAAATCGCAAAATTCATGTTTTTTCGCCATTTTTTCAAGAAAAGTTGGATTTTTTGGCTATGATGTGTCTCAAAGTATGCACAAACATGCTCTTACTACAAATAAATCAAATAAATAAGATAAAACATAGTGTAACTGTATCCTTAGCACCAAAAAAAAAAAACTGGATTTCTGCTGTTCCGTGTAATTTCAATGGGAAATAGCTTTTCTTCGCACGTAGTGCGCGATTACGTAACGCCGCGTCATAAACGTAGGTCTGATTTTGTTCAAAATGGTATTAAATCTAGCGCAAGGCTTCAAAGAAAAGAGATATAATGTTTTGGGGTGAAAAAATAACAAATAGGTGAGATACGACAAAAAAATGTCAAGGGGAGCGGATTTCGACCCCCCCCCCCCCGGGGCTTTTTAGGGTTAAATAATATTTATTTGATTGTATCATTTACGTGAGGGCAAAATTGGCCTTTATCATGCACTCATTATTATTATTATTATTATTTCTATTTGTAAAGGTATCTAACCAAATATTAAAAAAAAACACCCATATCTTATTTTTACTTACTTTGGCAAATAATATGCTTTCCTTCCACCCGTTGGCATTTTCTCCCTTGAGTTGTAATTCGTTCAAAACATGTCTAGCCTTACGAAGCCAAATGATAGTCGTAGTAACCAATATCACATTTGTGAGTAGCGAGAAGGCGACTGGTATCCCAAATGCAAATAAATTAACATTCCCAGTACGTAGCCAACACGTTTGTTCGCTATATATAGTAGTATGTGACGGCAGACCAATACTTAAATGAAGCACTAAAGCTATGACTGGAAATGGAATTGGTACGCCCCAACCAAGAAGACATGGTAAAACGAAGCTTGTCATGTCATCGTTAGCGCGTTGTGTCGAATTTAATACAAACGTCTTCAACAAAATAGCGGCAAGAATAGTTGTCCAGGTAAAGGTGGCGAGCCAGCTATAGTGTGTCATTGCGGCAAATATGATACAAGGTTTATTGGACAGAGATAATGTATTCGATAAGATAGTCATTAATTGAGCTAAAAAGAGCGATATAGCTAAACATATCATTGATTTCCCGTACAAATTTTGCAAATTGCTGAATTTGCAGTACGTGATAAGTGTTCCGATTGAACCACATAATGACAGGGAAGTCGTTAGAAAACTAACTATATCAATTGAACTAGAAAAGAGTCGACGAACACTGTCTGCTGACTCCAACTCGGTTGACTTTAAAATGGAATTCAAGCAGACATGCGCTCGGTCGTCTGCCAGTAGAACAAATTCACCTTTTTCATATTCTGTAGTTCCGAATATTAAAATGGTTCCATTTACATCAACAGAAAACTCAGATGAGTTTAAAGTAATATATTTACATTTAAGAATTGGAATATGAAATTCTTGGCCACAAATAAAAATCATTTTTAATTCTCGAAACAACTGTGCCTCTAAGATATAATTTTCGTAATAAACAATAAAGTCTGGTTGTATGTATATCTCGTAAACGACAGAAAATATTATGTTAGGGTAATATGTCATGTTGACATTGAGGAAATCATTTGGTGTTCCCGAGTACCAGTCACCGCCACAGTGATCTAATTCCGTATCAGTTGTTCTTTTATCACATGATGCAAACAATTCCATTTCAGTTACATCACAGAACTGTTCCTTTGGATCCCCATTTGTTTCGTTTCTTATCTTGCTTCCTATCGCAATGAGTAATTCAACGCCATATTTGCTGTCAAATCTGTAAGCTGTCCAGACATCGTCAAAATTAGCGGATACCTTATGTTTATATTCATGTACCATTACTTTTTCCATCCAACGATAACCAAGTTTTTGTCTTACACATTCACTTGCTTGGAATATAGCTGAAATTACTTCTGAAAAATAGCAGAGTATCTTGTTTGACACACTTCCAATTATAAATGAGATTAGCCTTTGTGTCATTTATTATATCGCAATCTTTCATATTCATTGAATAGCCAGGTTTACACGCAATTTTTCGGCATAATTTACTGACAGGATCCAGTACTTCACTTCCCAGGCACGTAATTGGCGTGTTAGTTGTTTGCGTGACAGAAGTGCGAAACCGCCACATGTTGTAGTAATTGTTTCGATTACTTGTACACAACGTGTCGATCATGTCCACATCAAATGGCAGATACACACCGCCGTTGCAATAAGCACAATGAGGGTTTTTGAATAGTTTACGTTGCCTATCGTAACTATAGCACCGTGAAAGTTGGTACGATTTACAGGCCCTGGATATGGTTGAATTGAAGGCATGGGGACAAACATCACTCATGCATATGCGAAGACGTTTACCGACGGCAATTAATGATCCTGTTTGAGGATCGTGAATACGTTTCTCGTTTGAAGCTTTTAATAGACACGCATCAAGCTCATTTGGAATTGTATCCCAGGGCATAATATTCCCCAGGTAACGGTTATGACAAATAGCGCAAAATACGTTCTGAAAATTGTTGCCAAATTTGTCAAAAACCAACATTTTGTCGAATTGATTGTTACACATCGACGCAATAAAATCATTCTTCCATGTTGGCGGACACTGACCAATTAAGAAAAAATCCTTTTTCTGTAACCAATTGAGGGTCGAGCACAGATGAAATTCACGTTCTATTACACCTTCAAAATAAGTGTTGTTTATGCTATCTTGGATTGCACAAGAGCTGTTATAATCAATGCAACAATCCCCATATTTCATACATTCCCTGTCACATCGACACGTGGTATGATCCTGGTGGTAACATCGCCCTTGGCAGCTTTCACGTTGTCCAATGTTTCGTAGTTCTATCCCCACATATTGAAAATCTGAAAAAAAGTAACGATCACTTTATCATAACTGAGATTAATAGACATGGACAATTGTGAAGATATTATTGTTTTGCATTTTAGTTTGTTTCAAAATATTACTCGTTATACAGACTGCCTCAAAAAAAAATACAATCAAAGATTAAATTTTTTTGCCAAAATCTTAAGTTAATCTCAACTGTAAGATAACTGGCTCTTTTTCAGGAATGCTTCAGCTTTCATGAAATTTTCAGTTTGTTCAAATTTTCAATTTGGGGATCTGGTTCTGGAGTTATGGCCAATTATCTGAGACACTTGGAAAACGCATTGGTCCAGTTTTGGCTATCCCGATATCAGCAGAGATGCCATTAAAAATCAACTTCAAGACATTCTTTATTGAAAATTAAAATCTAAAAGGTATAAAGTGCTGCTCCTTGTAAAATAACATAATTTATAAATTCATAATATCACAATCGCCAATAAAATAATGTAGCATTGGAAAATTTAATTCCAAAACAGTCTTGTTGTCCTGCTTTACACCATGTTTCAGCAGAAGGAAGAACCATAAAAACACACTCGTTGAAAATAAACTGAGGATTTGAACATCAACCAACCTTTCCTTTATTATTGTTTTTGTTCAACACCGGTTTCTTCATTTTGTTTCTCCCTGATATCTTGGAGGTAGCGGGTGAATGGGGAGAAAAAAATAGCCCTCCCCATTAGAGCATTATCCACACATTTGTCCCCCAGAGACTTGTGGCTGTCCGGTCCCCTTAGTTTCAGCAGTAAATTTACATGAATGTCATGATTATTGTCCCGCTGTGAGCGAGTCCCCTTATTTCCCCCACAGCATAATATCTGGGGCTTCCACTGTTTGAAAAATAAGAGTATTTATTAGTTCAGTGCATGATAATTTGATCTCTACAATATTCTTTTGTTTGAAAACATTTTAATCCCACAAGATGCTACACACATTGTACCTTTAGTTCCTTGAACCTTCAGGTGAAACTGACCCAAGTGGTAATTTATCCTTTGTGTTCAACTGACAATATCTCTCACAGAAATGCACAGTTTTTTTTTTTAGAATTTTTAGTTTGATTGTATAGTTTTTTGAGACAGTCTGTATTTTTCAACTTAAATTTGAATTGACGTATTTGTAAAATATGCATTCGAAAAAAAAAAACAGCTTTTAAGATTTTGCGATCTTAATTTGCTGTATATTGTTAATGAAAATCACCAAATAAGTTAATTTTCAAATATACACCTGGCACAAAAAGTATCTCGGCATGTTTTGCGATCAGTATTGTGTCAAAGTGAGACCATTTTAAAAGTTTTCGAAATATACATTTTATTGTCTAGGTCTTGCTCTTTCATTTAATACCTGGCTTGTAAAAAAAGCGTGCAGAAATGGCCGAGATAGAACGCCCGAAAGACGCAAACCCCCAAAACCAAAAGTTGCAGTTTTTGGATTTTCCAATGGGCATTGCAGTTTACTGGGACACGAACACGTGTACCACAATCAATATTGCAAAAAGACTTTCTCGCTCATTCAGTCGAAAACCTCTTTGTGTGAAATCAATACACACGTATTATATATTGCGTTGTACAACACAGTGACCATTGGAAAATCAAAAAAAAATGCAACCTTTGGTTTGGGGGGTTTGCGTCTTTCGGGCGCTCTATCTCAGCCATTTTTGCACGCCTTTTTACAAGCGAGGTCAGTGGCGTAGCCAGGTGGGGGCAGAGTGCCCCCTCTGAATTTTTTTTTGAGAGGAAATCGGGAAATAAAACACTGATATTTATGTTAAATCAGCCCTTTTTCAGATTCTTTTGCACTGCGACCGGGAAATTTTTGCCTGTGATCGGGAAATGTTTGCACCTACCGGGAAATTGCCCCCTCAGAACCACCGGGCTGGCTACGCGCCTGAGCGAGGTGTTAAATGAAAGAGCAAGACATAGGCAACAAAATGTATATTTCGAAAACTTTCAAAATGGTCTGACTTTGACACAATACTGATCGAAAAACATGCCGAGATACTTTTTGTACCAGGTGTATTTCGTGAACTGAGATTTGCAAGGTTCTAGCTGACATTCTGGGTGTTTGTATGATAACAACTTGTTTTACTTTACACTTGCAAAAATTTAAAAACTATATACAGAGTGTGCCCAAAAGAAGTGCGAAATTCGGGAGAAAAGAAATATTACATATTAAGCATTCTTCGCTACTACTACTATATATTATATATATATATATATCTATATATATATATATATATATATCTATATATATATATTATATATATATATATCAATTGTAACGATATATACAATTTGTAACGATCATAAGAAGTAGTTTTATACCAACCATAGTTAACCCTCGTCTACCGAAGGGGGGGGGGGGTGGTCCCCCTTCAGGTTTTTTCCCCGGCTTGCTAAAACCCCCTTTTTTGGTGCCAAACTAGTTTAATGTAATTGTCAATTGACATGTTTCGCTCTTTTTAATCCAAAAACAAACATCCACCGGGGTATAGGTAAGATACAGGGTGATCCAAAGTGATGGATAGGGGGGTGGTAACCACCCCCCCCCCCTCCGGAAGAGAGTACCAACATGCCTAACACAACACAGGAACACCACAGACACTTGATTTGGGTACCAATAGATAGCTATGGTCCTCCTCTTTCCATTGATACCAAAATGAGTACCAACATGCCTAGCATTCCGTCACAATGACGTCATAAAGTTTGCATATCACCAAAAACTGCCATTTCCATAGACACACACAGTGAAAAATTTTTCGCCAAAAAGGTTAGGAAAATCAGATTTTCATGCGTTTTTGACTCTACTTGATGGGAAATGACTATTTTTATATTGACCGCATTTTAGAGCTATAATAAGGTGTTTGAGTCGCTAAAATTGCAAAATATCAATTTTCCACCCTATATTCAGTATTTTCGTACTTCCTCAACATATGACGTCATGGTGACGTCATAATGGGGATGTTAGTACTTATTTTGGTACCAATGGAAAGAAGAAACCCTAAGCTATCCATTGGTACCAAATTTACAGGAATCGGGTGTTCAGTAACGAAAATCACAGGGGGGTGGTAACCACCCCCCCCCCCTTCGGCAATTTTTGTTACAAAAAATGGCTCAGGTAGACGAGGGTTAATAAACGTGAGCGAACATAAGATAAGTTTTGAGAGTGTACCTTTCGGGCAGAAGTAGAGGCTACGTACAAGTCCGTATTCTGAGCAGTTTGCTTTCGTTATTAACACCGTGTTATCAGTAAGCAAAATCGCCTTGTCAGTTGACCTTGAAACATGATCTATTACATCGGCATTGGTATTCGTTTGACACATACGTCCTAATTGTTTACGCATTTCATAGGTGTTAACGTCGCCACACAATGTAATCCACTCAGTGCGTGATTGGGTACGGATTTCGACCACGTGCATATTTTTCGACCTGGTAGCCTGAGCATCCTTCACAATACGCCAGTCCGATACAGTGGTGGATGACCCTATTCCGCACCAAATAAAGTAAAAGTACAAAACAAACTAGAGGCAATTTGTGCTCGAAGAGCACTAACCTAGCCGTGGGGATAAAATGATCACCTGCTAACTTGGCGAAACATCTGTTTAAATGTCATGTTAAAGGAGAACCGTACTAAGAGTAACTTATACAATATACGCAATAAAAAAATAATTATTGAACACGCATGGAATGGTTTCATGGAAAAACGGAATTATACTAACCATAAAAATGAATTAAAACATTTTGTCTGGCATGCGCTATTTGAAATTCGCCCTAGTGTATATGGGATATGTATATATGTTATGCGATACGGATGGCACAGTAGCGTCATACACCTTCACACATGACGCTTTCATGATGTACATTTCCTATGGCATGTATGACGCAAACGTGCCGACCGTATCGCACAACACGTAATATAATAGTTTTCAAACTGGATATTTTTCTTCTTATCAAGTCCAAACCCAGTGGTTCTCAAATATGATCTAGCCAGAGGTGTGTATAATGTCTGACTACTTCAATGAATTCTGCAAGGTCCTTGTCTGTGCATTGTTGCTGCAGCATTGGGAAGACCAAGAGATGTTCCATTGTCTGTAGTGCAGTTCCACAATCAGGTAGTGTCCTGGTCTGCTTCCAGGTAGCCCCACTTCTGCAAGGAAACCTTAGATCGGTTGTTTCTGGTTCTAGATCTGTTTTGATGTCACCATTCAGCCCATGAGGAGTCAGCTCCAGGTGGAAGATGCTCACCAGGTTCAATACCAATAGATGTTACTTGGTTGATAGCAAGTCTTTCTTTCCACAGGGCGATTCTCTTAACTCCTTAGAGACTGTTTCAAGGAGGTGGACTGTACTTAAGCAACGCTCTCCTTCTCTCTGGATTTTGAGGCGATTAATAACTGGTCTCTGTCCGGACATAGGGTGCTTGCATGCTCGCTACACTTCCACGGATGTCTGGAGTGAGCAATTCCTATTAGGATGTTTAATTGTTTGTTCACCCTTAATGACCAAACAGCTTCAATTTATTGTAGAATTATCTCTTGCGGTGATTTTTGTGAAATAATATGGACACTCCCTCGTTTCCATTTGGTAGGATAGGTCATTGACGTTCTATTGTCCTATTAAAGGTGGGTGACCCGATCATGGTCCGATATATTTCATATGACGTTTTTTTTCCCACATGGAAAAAAAACCCTCTCATTACAAATTTGGAGTTATATCAGTCCAGCCGTTTGGATAGTAGAAGCAAAAACGTGTGCTAAATTTGCCCATAAACCGTGTGCAATAATAACGCGGTATACAACATTTGGAGCCGTTTTATTCATACCATCTAGAGCAAACATTTCCTGGACCTTAATTTCATTGGAGTAATGGGAAATATAGGAACTCTCCTCTGATACCAAAATCTCCACTTCGATGGAGCAAAGCGGTGGTACCAGTTTGTCGATCGGGGCACCCGCATTTAAACAATTCTTTAAAAATAATAATTCGCTCATTCGAGTCATTCGCTCCACCTCATCTCTTAAGTACTTAATCGCTATCTCGCTAATCTCTTAAATCGTTTAATCGCTCTCTCGGCGCAAAATGATCAGCCCCGCCCTGGTTGCATTATTACCGTTAATGCCCTGATATGCTTTTACCATAAAAATAATGATAATAAAGATGAACAAACGGTGTTTTGTACGAGTGTTGGCTGGGATTTGAAATCCGCCATATACAACAAATATCAGAAAACGTTACAGATGTGAATATTAGTACTTATGTGTTATCAATAGAAAGATGATATCAATAGATTTGCGTTAACCCTCTTCTTAACAAGCTTTTGTTTTTTGAACCGTACAGGGTGGGGGGGTTGTTGTAAAGTCCCCGATGCTTATGATTTTTGAAGTCAGTGGAAAGCTATCGTCGCCTCTTTCATTCATAACAAAATAAAGTACCAACATATCTTATATAGTATGGCGTCGCAATGACGCCCTAAAGTCCGCGAGCCGGCAAAACTGGCATTTCCAACAGAAAATAGGCGAAACTCAATTTGCGGCTCACAAGGTAGGAATATGGGATTTTAAACTTTTCAGCCTAATGATGGCAATGGACTGGTTTTACATAAACATGAGGTTTAGAGCCATATTGTGCATACTATTTTCAAAAATGTACCATAAAATATCCTTGGGTGGCAACCACCCTCCTTACCCTTCGGCTTTGACGGCCTACCCTAACCAGGTGATGTGTCTACCCTTAGGTTTTTTTTTCCGCTAAACTGACCAGAAAGGATGAGAGAATGATTACCTAGAAGCTTTTTGGTATTTTAACGCACCGGAGCAAAGTAACACGAGGGTTAATATCAACTCTATGAGGTTAATGTCAACTCTACCAAACCCGACCCCCACACCCACCCCCACCCCCTCCCCAATACTTTAGGCGGGCGAGGGAATTCCCATAATAATAATATATGGTGTTATTCCAGGACGATTCCTTCCCCATTACATTACGATATGTTAATTGTCTTTAAATGACTGCCTTTATTACGCCTTACCACAAATTACACCGACATCATCTTTTCTGCATTCACAGTTTTGAGTGATCTCATTTCTACAAAGCTTTGTTTCTTCGCATGTTCCCCAACCTACTCCCATATACACTTCTTTCTGATCCTCCAGCGTTCCTCTAAAAGACTTTTGACGGCAAATGCTGCTCCATCATATCCAAACTGGCCACAAACTACTTTAGCCTAAGACCATGCCAATCATCCGCACAGATTTTTCCTTTCCCCCACCTTTTTGCGTTAGAAACTTCAACAGTTGCCTTGTGGTCGGGTCAACCGACAAGCCGCAATTGAATTGTCTCATCTGCAAACACAGATAGAAAGATTCCCCATGGTTTGTATCAGGAAATAAGATACTTGATTGTTCGTGTTAATTGCTTGTTAGTTTGAAGAAAAATGTCTGAATAGATTTCGTTCGATATTCATCCAATTATAGGTTATTCAAACTTCATTTTGGATTTGTTCAGCTTCAAGAAAAAGCTTGGAAACGTACCCATTCATAAAATTTTTCAGCATCTTTTCTGCGTGTTTTTCCCTTCATAACTGTCCTGTGAGACTACGACAAAACCCTGTTTTTTCTCATCGTAAATACTCTATGTTGCGCTTAAAATCGGACCAATAGGGTAATGACGCCTCTGATGATTTTGGTCGTAGTTTCTGGTCGTTTGTCTATGAGTAACACCCCTTCGGGGGCCACAACTAAAACCCAAAAATAGCGTCCGCACATTTTGTTTTTGGCGGTTTTTTTTTGGCTGTTTCTACCCTTAAGCACCTACTGAATTGAGAAAACTTAAGGGGTCCAGAAAAAATTGCACCCTTGAGCCTTTGAATATCCAAGATGGCCGCCAAGATGGCCGCCACCAACAGAAAATTATCAATAACTCAGCTTCTAAGCAGCATAAGAGGATTCTATTGTCTTTGAGGGTTTTGGTTCAACTGAATTCAAATTTTGGTACTATTTTAATACCAAAGTAAGTCCCTACACTGAAATCCCAAGAGAGTGGGCCGCCAACCCATAATAACTTAACATTAACTCAAGCTTTTAGCAGCTAGAACATGATTCTTGTGTTTTTTGTATGGTTTTTGGTGTCATGAAATTCAAATTTGTACTTCTTTTTAACATTAAGTCTTCCCTTACCGAAATCCAGATGCCGCCATTACACACTGTCTATATTAGCAATGTCTCACTCTTGAAGCAATACGATTGTATGTGGTGTCTTTTAAGGTTTATGGGTATTAATTCAAATTTCTACTCTTTGAAAGCATTACAAAGTGTTTCTTACACTAAAAGCGAAGAGTTTGTAATGGCATACAGGTGAAAATACGAATGCACAAGTTACCCTAATAAGTTTTGTCTCATTGCAAGCATTCAAATCTGTATTCAATATGCAAAGTTACAAAAAGGTAGTCTTAGTTAGCCAGACCATTTAACTGTGATATACTGCACAAACTTTCCTCATAGTTTTACGGGTCAGGTAACAAGCCTTCAAGTTGGTGATGATGTACATGTTGTCATCATACAGTAGTTTCGAAGTTGGCAAAGTGTTCAACTATTAAAAATTACCCAAAAGTATTGTCATGATCTGGTAGTCTAAAGTTGGCAACATATACCATTACAAAGATGTCGTTCAGGTTTCATACTATTGTCTTCTATATTTGACAAAGCATTCAACTATGAAGAATATGGAAATTGTAATGACGGTATCCTAGGAAGTTGGCCAAAGACGGTTCAAATATAAAGATGTTCCCCAAGTTTTGTCAGTCAAGGGTAAGGCCATATTGGCAATCATTCAAATAGAAAGGTGAAACACTTTTGTCTAATACGGTGGGTCTTTATTGGCAAAACTTTCAATGTACTGATGGATCGAAATTTCAAAAAAGGGTAATCTAAAGTGGGCAAACACAAGTTTAGATGGAAATGAGCCTTATGCAACGTTGTGTCATCAAGTCTGAGATAATCTCATAACATATCCCACATATTAACTACTCTTTGGAAAGAACACTTCAAACAAAAATGAGAGCCCACGCTGACATAAGAAGTTTAAATGCCATTTTTGCAAATAAAGTGAAATAACACGAATTAGATAAAAAAAATATTTGGAAAATTATTCCTCAGTTTCTTCTTCATCTCAGTTTCTTCTCGATCACTTTGGTCAGCTGTATCATCCTTAATTTAAAGACCATTTATTTTGACAGTTGCCAACTTCTGGCCTTCACAGAAATTCACATTTGCCTGAATTGCATGGTGATCAGATTCACAGACCAACTATTTCCATTCAAGTATTCTTCGGTGTGGGTCTTCTTGCGATAGACATCGTGTCATGAATAAGGTCAGGTTTCATCTTACCCAAAACATTGAGGAATGCGATCTGTCCTTTGGTCTCCTCTTCACCTTCCGTCTCCTCTTCACGAGTGAATTTGATTACATCCTTGCGAAGACTGTTGAGGCGGGTCAAGAAAATACGTAATATTCTCGACTATAACACAGAAAGTGTCGTCCACAAAACGTTTCCATATGCGCGGTAGATAATGTGCAGTCCAAAAGGGCCTTCTGCTCAAAGGACTCCATGAACAGGTTAGCCACTGGTGGGGCCGAGTCCGTTAGCCCATCCGTTTGGGAGTATAGGTCTCCTTCAAACATGAAGTACGTGTTATTCAAACCAACTAACTCCACATCCTGTTTCACGCCAGGGATGCGGAGGGATGTCCTTGTCAATCAGTGTCACGTCATCTCTGATCCGGGTAAATGGCTTCCTTCAAGGAACAGAATGTGAATAGCGATTCTACATCCAAATGATACTAGCATATCTCCGTGTCTTGAGGGTCCATAGTAGATTATGAATGAACGTACGAAATCACTCGTGTCTTTTACATGGTTTCTGGTCGTTCCGTTCAGAGGTTGACGTATGTAGGTCAACTCCTTGGCTAATGCTGTATGACTTGAGAAAAAAACCAAAAGCCGAAACAGAAAAAGAATCTACGGGTGTATTTAAAGACACTACACTCTACACAACAACAGTACAACCGGCTAAAACCCTGTTCCCAAGTAACTCCAACCTTGAGTTATTTACTCTAAGAAGTCCTTGTGGATCATGTGTCAAAGTGTACATTGGTGAAAACCGGCATATCATTGAAACGGAGAAACCCCGAAGACGAACACCAGACAGCGACTCAGACGAGGCAACACAACAAAAGTCGGCTTATCGCCGAACATTTGTTGAACAACCACCATCACATTGACTGGGACAAGACTAAAATTCCTGCACAGGAACACTTATTAGACTGAAAGGAACCTCATAAGTCTAATACCCCTACATCAAGTCTACTCTTAACAACTTCAATAGGGGCAAAGGAGCAGGAATTCCTCTTGAATGGGATAGACTACTCCAAGGATGACTCTCAACCAATGAACTGGACACTAATACTGGGGTATCCTTACTCATCTCTTATTGTTCTCTCGCCCTTTTGTTTACTGGTGTTATCTTGTGGGGGACTGTAGTGCACATACCTTATTAAGTGGCAATCTGGATAACTTTGTGAATTTGTACACAGTACTTTATACATTGATTATCCCAACAAATTGATGGAAGCACTGCCACGCCCCTGTCAGGACCCCCCCAGCTGGATTTCAAAAGGTTACACAGGGGTAAATTTTTTAAAATGTTCCCGATTGTGTGAAACTACACCATGATGTTTTGTCTTGTTAAAAGGATTCCAAAAGGTTTAGTTTATACTACCTTTGACTTATTTGTTTTTGGAAAAAAATTATAGGGTAAAAACGGGAAAAATGGTTACAAAAAAATCAATTTGGTTTGTACCCCCAAAAATTACTTTTTCACATTTAGCAGTTTTTTACCCGTAACTCCGTAACTATAAGCCATACATAGTGCAACCCCTTTTTGGAATCCTTGTAACCAGACAAAACACCGTGGTGTCTTTTTAACACTTCGGAACATTTTAAAAATTTTTGACCCCGTAATAACCTTTGAAACCCCAAGCTGGGGACCATTAAGGGGGGTTTGGCAAGTGCTTCCATCAATTTTTATGAATTATCAATGCCTAAAGTACTTTGTGTGCAAAAAATCACAATTTTTATCCGGAAGCGCACACTCTTTCACTACAGTCCCCTGCTATATAGGTGAAACATCATGACTGTTTAGTTGCTCTGATGATGGCATTCGCTAGAGTGTCGAAAGCGTAGCCTTCCAATTTGGATGCCTCTAGGGAATATTATTTTCTAACTCAAATGAGATCCTGTTCACAATAAGCGATGTACTACTGTGTGCGCTGTTCTTGAAGAAACTTTCACACCGGCCCAGAGTTGTTCTTCTTCTAACGTATGAAGGCAGCCTCCTATATATGTTTGTGACATGGAGCCAGCACACTGTTGATTGGGTGGGGTTTGAGAAGTCTGTCCAACCGGTGGAGAAAGGTAGGTGGCACTAATTGAGAATGATCCGCAGTCTATGATTGAGAACCACATTGGCAGGTTAGAGATGGTTGCATCACAGTAAAAAAAGCCCCCTCGGTGCATATTGCTGTTGAAAAGCGACCGACCCTGTGCGAATCTGGTTTTAAAGGTGGACCCATTCCCTGCGTTGAAGATTACTACCAGGTGTGGTAGTTCTGTCATATGTGTAATAGAGAGTAGTCTGGTCTTGAAGTATCGAGCCAGACAGTATTCCATGTCTGTAAGATGTTAAATCTGGAATGTTTAGCAGCGTGTCGACAGACAGGTCGACGAGAGCGCGTCTCTGTCTACCGAGCTGGGTGTGATCTTGACAGTGTTATGCAGCCAGGTGTTGACAAATGAATCCGATAGATGACTTTGTTTTTTTACATTAGTAAAATGACTTGCTTGGGTGGAAGAGTGACACTCAGGCTAAAGCTGTTGCTGTCTACTTACCTGCTTTCCAGCGCGAACCGCTCTTTGTTGCACCCTTGATAAAAAACCTTCAAATTAGCGATCAAAGATCAGGTATCAGACATCTGCTTTGCTAAGCATTTTTGGATGTACATGAGAAACCCGCACAGCGTGTCAGCTTTTCTCTTGACTTGCCCTGTGGATAATACAGAGAATAGACATCCGTCATACGATTACTTCTGGCTGAGCTGACTGTCTCTATCTGTACTTTTTCTTCATTTGGTTGACTTGGCTTGTTTATCCTCATATCACCCTATCCTCAAACATGGAAGTTGGTCTTGGTCATAACCGTAACCGAAGATGTTTTAACATCCACAGTGAGTTGTGTCCTCAAACCTCAAACTCTGGAAAAGATTAGTTCTGTGTTTTTTTGAAGAAACCCAACTCCCATTCTATTTGCTTTCTTAAAGCCATTGTCACCACGTTTGTTTTTTTGAACTATTAACCCATCTTGGCAAACTTAATTCATATTCTTCATTTTCTTAACTCTTACTCCTATAGCAACTGCATTCAGCATTCCCAGCTCAGGGGCTATCCTACCAAACGATAATCGATCAAACCAGATGAATGGTGATCAGGATTGAGAGGATTAATGCAATTTGGAGCTCCTTTTGTAAATTTTGTGCTAAGTCAAGCTGAGTTTCTCTGAAGTCATAAATAATGATAACATTGAACACGCTGACCATTAAACCTAATTAAAGACACTAACCCATAATCTTTTTCTTCTGAAGATGATATTTAACAGCTAAGGCAAGGTTGGGCAGCAGCTAATGTGTTGGCCATTTTGGCAGCCATCTTAAATTTCTGTTCTTTTATGGAAGGCTTAATTTTTTAAAAAAAAATACAAATTTTAATTCTTTGAACCAAAACCTAATTCGGAAGACACTAGAATCATCATTTTATTAGCTGTAGAAGCTGACTATTGCTAATTAAATTAAGTGTTGTCGACCATCTTGGCGGCCATCTTGGATTTCGGTATAGGGAAGACTTTAGTGTTAAAAAGGAGTACAAATTTGAATTCATTGACACCAAAAACCCATACAAAGACACAAGAATCATCTTTATAGATGCTTTAGAAGCTGAGTTATTGCTAATTTTATGTGGTGAAGGCCATCTTGGCGGCCATCTTGGATATTTCAAAATGCTCAAGGGTGCAATTTTGGCACCCCTCAGTTTCTCAATCAGTAGGTCTTCAGGATGTAGAAACAGCCAAAAAAACAGCCAAAAAAAATGTGCGGACGCTACTTTTGGGTTCAGGTAAAAAATGGGGTTTTGGCCCCAGACTACCCCGCACTGATATTCGTTAACAGTATAAGAATCACAAACAAACCTTTGTTTAACTTTTGTACAACTTGAATGTATAAGACGTGCATAAAAAACGCATCAGATTCATGAATCTATAAGGTAATTTCTGTACGGAAATTAACAAGCGCGGTCACCGAGCGCGTGGATTCGTGGCACTTGTGTGTTTTTGTTTTGTTTTGTTTTGTTTATGTTCTCGCCGAACGAGTTCGGAACGGGGCCTATAAAACGAATAGCGTTAGTGTGTATGTGTGTCAGTCCGTTCGTCCGTCCGTCCGTCCGTTCGTCTGTGATAAAAAAACCCGGATTATTTGGACATATCTTTTTTTTTTCTAGATGAACTTGAGTAGCCAAACTGGGGTATATTGTAGAAGGGCAAAAGTCCCTACTAACCAAGTAATTCAGTTCCCCGGGTCCTCCTCAGTGTCTGTCAGAGGTGTAGAAAAATGTCAAAGTCCAATATTTCACCAAAAAAAAAGATCAACATTTGGCCATATTTTTTTCTAGATGAGCTACATTAGCCAAATGTGGATATATTGTAGAAAGAAACAACCTATCAGTTGGTTAAAGAAATGTCAAAAAAGGACAATATTTCACAACAGTCAACATTTTGCCATCCAGGTGGGTGACGTCTCACGCCCCTGCTAACCACGTAATTCATCTCCCAGGGTGATTCCTTGGGTCTGTCAGTGGGATAAGAAAATGTCAAAATAGGTAAATGCTTCAAAGAGGGTCAGCAGGCCATATCTTTTTTCTATAGAAGAGCTAGAGTAAGCAAACTTGGGTATATTGAGGGAGGGCACAAGCCCATACTAACCATGTCGTCGCCCGCATCACATACTGTCGTATTTCACATTTTTGAGGTTTTTGCGAAATTACGCCTACTTACTTAGTTCATCGAGTTCTTGCCATCCACAAAGTTTCAAAATGTGAGGATGCCTAATTAATTAGTTTATAATTACTGATTTTTGAAATTTTCCTCAAAATCATCATATCCACGTTTCACATACTGTCGTATTTTAAAATCGTATTTCCATCGTTATTTCGTAAACAAGCGTTTCACATAGTGATCTATTTTACGTACATTGAAAAACAACGGTGTAATATGCGTCGTATTTTGCAATATACATTATTTGTGATTTCACATACAGACTTATAAGTTTGTAGCCTAATTAAAATAATATAATTGCAGTTTTAATTAACACTTTGCCCGGGAACCTGGGCTAGAAGTGACCCAGATTGAATTACAATTAATAATTCATGAAAAGCTGTAGCGTGACCTTGAAAATCAGAACTCATTTTAGCCTAAAAACCAGTCATTTCAAACTGCGACTAGATTGTTTTTTCACAAAACTCAGTTACCCCAGTAAAACGGGTTGTCCGGAACCCTCTGACAAACTGGAAAGTGATTTCACCAGAGAGGGCTTTGTACATGGCAAGGGAACTTGACAGGTCTTCAAAATTAGTACTAACCTCTTCCAAAACTGCAAAAAAAGAAAAGAAATGCCAATTCAAACCTATACATTCAGTACGAATTGCTGGTGCCAAGTCCAAGATTTTGATCAAGTCTACCATGCTGCGTTCGGTGCACAACCCTGACCGTTGCGCGGAGAGATTTCACTCGTTAGCTGTAAATATTCTGTGGGGACGGTTCGTAAAAAACTCGTGATTTTTCATATTTGTGTCAACCTTTGGAAGCCGGGAATT
>JAMKCH010046295.1:0-99402 GCA_023653785.1 Ophioderma brevispina | reverse complement strand
ATAATCATATAGCAAGAGGTAGTAAATGCGTTGATTTTGCTTTCTATGTCTTGTGATAGCACCCAGGATTCACAGCTATAGAGTAGGATGGTCACACAGGTAGTGTTGAATAACTTGACCTATGCAGAGATGGATAATTGGGGCTTTTCCACAGACGTTCTAGATTCCAGAAGGCACTCCATGCTAATGCTTGGCGTCTTTTAAGGTCGCTTGCAGCAGATGCCATTTTGGGGCCAAGATATTTGAAATCTGTCACATGGTTGATTCACCATAGACTTGAAGTGTTGCATGAGGATGAAAATTTGCAGTCATGTACTCTGTCTTGGATACGCTTATTATGAGGCCAAGGTATACAATATGTATAAAATCGCTCGTCGAATTTCCAGAAATAATAGGATAACCCCCAGTAGAATATAACAAAGGCGTTCATAGAATTCCATCCGTTAGGAGAACATAACCATTTCTAAACAAAAAGAGGTTGTAAGTTTAATATAGGTTACTCTAAAACGCCTTTACAAAACATTTGGTACCAAATTACCTGCGTTTGAATTTGCAAGAAATCTAGGCCTTCATAAGGTATCTTTCTGGTGCACATCTCCCAGATCACCGTAGCTAATGAGTAGACATCTCCAGGTTTGGAGACGATGTGTTCTGCCATGACTTCAGGCGCCATCCATGGCAGAGAGCCTCTTGTAGTGGTAGTAATGGTAGCGTCCAACTGACGAGCAAGCCCAAAGTCACATAACTTGAGCATCTTATCTCCTGTGAAATCAAAGTGATACAACGGTGATGACAACGACATCATTAGTTGATGATGTTGTGTGAAATAATACGTGGAATTATAGATGTCATTAACGCATCATTAGTAAAAGTAATTTGATTTGGGTTAATTTGCTTTATGTGATTGCGCTCATGGTGAGATTGGATTTGCAATAATGCAAATACAAATGAATCGTTAAAATACAAGAACTATTTTAGCAGTTTTAACGACAATACAAAACTATTTTAACATTTCCAACGACCAGACTGAGTCTTTAAAGGGACATAATGGCATGAAAAAATTGACATAATGAAAAGGACCCTTACTGAAATCACTTCCACGAGTTTGAAAACAATTTGGATGTTTACATTCTGTAAAAACAGGAAGAGTTACAGCGGGGAGAGGTGGCAGTTTCTGGAACAAGGATGCTGACATTACTGCCAGCATTTACCAAACTTGAAAAGCATGTTGTCATCAGCTCACAGACCATTGCTATTGCATATGTGCTAATCCCGGCTAATCCATCTTTCACTTGCCAGATCAATATCTTACTACAAGTCTAAAGTACAATGCCTGAATCCCTGTGTAGAAGTAATTGTAGTCCGACGTACTCATAGTCCGGCTACAACGGTAAAGAATAGAACACTCAATTCAGTTGACTCTTCACGCAACATAAGTTTCACGATTTATTCTGTTATTGTCTATGGAGCCCGGACTGTGGCTACCGCCGGACTATATCTGCTTTCACACCGGTCTGAATGCTTTTGAATTGTGTCGCAAAACATGCTAGATACACTGTAAATTCTGTCAGGGATGTGAACACCTTGCTTTTCTGTTCCAGAAATTGCCACAAACTGCCACATCCCCCCCTGGAACTCTTCCTGTTTTTACTGTTTTTGCAGAATGTAAATATCCAAATTGTTAAACTCGTGGAAGTTATTTCATAAAGGGTCCTTTTCATTATGTCAATTTTTTTATACCATTATCCCTTTTGGTTTTGCTAAATATTTAAGGAAAACATAGGAAAATCGGCTCATAATGTGCATGTAGTCCAGATTCACCATCAACTGTTTTGAGACTTTTTTCATTTTTTTTTCATAGTACCATTCATGAGTAGTCTATTATAAGAAAGAAGTCTATTTGAAAGTAGTGAAAATATACTGTTATTATAAATGTTAGTCTTACCTTAAGACTTAAAAGTTGGAAGGCTTTAAAGCTTAAAATGGTTTTACTTGAATAATATCTTACTTTTGACATTAAATTTAAAGTGTATTTTATTTCCATTCTTAACAGATTGAGAAGATGAATGGATGACGGGTTGGACAGAGAGACAGACAGAATGAGAGACGGATGGGTGGATGATGGATGTATGGGTGGATGGATGGATATGGATTGATTTATAATAATTCGGCAGGATGCCAGGCTAAGCTCTAAATGCAAAAGCACAACTAAATTAAAGGGAATCCTAAAATAGACGGATATTCGATGGATGGATGCATGCATGCATGGATGGATGCATTGGAACAGATGGAGGAATATATGGAAAGATAGATACGTAGATGCCTATAGTTAGTGAGAGTGTCACTTTGAGTGGATCGACACATCGCCCAATAGGAGGTATGTCATTTCCTACAGGGTGTCCTCCATGGGTGTCCCCCAAAAGAGTTACCATAAAAGCTGCCCAAATATGAAGTCTTTATTAAACATGCAAATTATTTTTTTGGAAAGTATTATTCATTAGCTTTTCAATACAGAAATCTCCGTTTGTTTCGGATCCGAAATGACTGGATTGTGGCCAATTGAATAATTTTTTATTTTACTTGTAACACGGGCAGTTTGTTTTATGCGTACACACTAGTACTACACAATTGGTGATTGGATGGTGTACTCGTACTCTTTATTTTGTATTTTTATGAAACTTGCATTGAAAATAAATTCTGACATTGCAAAGGCTTTAGAAAATATGCTGCAACATAATCACACTTGCTCTCTAAATGTAAGAGAGTGAAAATCATTCTTTTAAGGAGTGACCCTAGGGATCAGTTTTTGTTGGAGTTAAATTTGACTCTTTAAAGAGTGAATTTTGTTTATGATTGATTACTCTTCATGATAAATTGTCACTCTCATAAGAGTGAGGACATGGCAGCACTCACTTTCAAAAGAGGGAAAGTTAACTCCTCCCTAGAGTCACTCATCGAAAGAGTGATTTTCACTCTTTTACAATTTTGAGAGTAACAAGACATTAAAGAGGACACAGTGCAGTATCATTCTGTTTATAATGATCAAAAGTGTGTAAAGTCATGTAAAGTGTTTGAAATCTGTTATGCATATGACATCCTGTCCGTGTTATAAGTGAAAAAACAGAGTTCTATTCAATTGGCCACAATTCAGTAATTTAAGGGTGCACATGTAGAGCAGTGGGTCAGCGTTCGCCTCATAAGCATAAGGTTGTGGGTTCGAGCCCCGCTGTCGCCAATGTGTTGTACACTTGGGCAATGCACTTTACCTCGCTTGCCTCTCTCCACCCAGGAGTACAAATGTGTACCGGTGTGAAAGGAGATATGGTCCGGCAGGAACCACAGTCCGGGCTCCATAGACGACAACGGAATAAAGCGTGAAACTAATGTTACGTGAAGAGTCAACTGAATCGATTGCGCTATTGTTCACCATTGTTCCCGGACTGTGAGAACGGCGGACCATATCTCCTGCCACACCGGCATATGCTGGGAATGTAAAACAGACTCGCTGTGCGGGAGGAATGGCGAACCCCTACAGCAACATTATATGATAGAATCTGGCCCAAACGCCAGAGAGATGGGCACTCCACCTGATGCACCATTTACATTTATTTACATTGATTTCCTTGATACCCCGGAATGGATGGATAATGGATGGATGCATGCAAGTATGCATGAATTGGATGCATAGGAACAGATGCAGGAATATATGGAAAGATAGATACGCGTATACGTAGATACCTAGTTAGCGATAGTGTCACTTTGAGTGGATTAATACATCGATAGGAGGTATGTCATTTCCAAATTATGATTTCCTTGATACCCCAACAACTACATCGATGACCTGCCCTTGACCCCTCACCTGTTATCAAGTAATTTGGCGACTTGATGTCCCTATGAACGATCCCTTGATCATGGAGATAGTTAACTGCCGCTGAGGCTTGCTCGATCCAATCATGGAGTACATCTTGTGGCAGCTCATCATCAAGAGATCTAAGATATTTATCCAGAGATCCATTGGCAGCGAGTTCCATAATTATGAAGGCATTAGGCCCTTCATCGACGATTCCAAAGAGATGGATTATGTTTGGATGGCAGAAGTGCTTGGTCAAGGCACTCCGTTGTGTCATTCATTACCCATGAAGAGCAATGGGACAAGTGTGTATTGAGATAAAGGGGGGGGGAAACTCAGGCCCATGGTTAAAATGTCAGATTGACATTTTGAAAAAATGAAACAATTGCCATCGTAAAGAGGACCATGGCACAATTGAAAAATAGTGCGCCCCTCTCGATTTTTCAAAATTGATAGTATTGTTTGCATGGTTGTAACGCTTGTATATAACATTAGACATCACCTGAAATTATTTAAGCCCATTAGCGCGCTTGTCCGGGTGTAAAACAGAATGATTTTATTAATTATGACATTAATTCAGCAGACGAAGCGAAAGTGCAGGGAAAACAGGTGGACAGGGACGAAGGGGGAAAAAGGCACCCTAACATTGCAGCGACAAGTGGGTCCACAACCAAACCAAACATTGTGAATCATGTGGATCCATGCATAAGTTTGATCGTATGTAAATGATTCCCATTTCACAGAGCACACCATTCAAACACTGATCAATGAAAAGGAATATGGGCAAGGACCGAGATTGAAAATACTATAACCAAAAGGGCTTTGACAGGAACACTGGGGGGGAGGAGGCATGCTTGGAAAGCACATGTTGGAAGTAAAATCCTTTGGTTAGAAAAATGGTGTTTCGGATCTTTTTCAGCCCCGTATGTCAACCAAATTACATCACCAAAGGTGTAGAGAACAAGATTATCTTGATTGTCAGCTACTACGAAGAGTAAAGGTCTAAAAACAGTGTGTCCATGGCAGCGCCCCCTCTTGAATAGCCCAGCAATCACTGGTGATTTTTTGACATAGAGTTAAAGCTAACATACAAAAATACCATCTTTATAATATTAACCATTTTCAGATTTTTTTCGAATGTTCTATCATAATAAAATTCACCTATAGTTATTGATGATAATAATATTCTACAATTAGAGCTTCTACCAAGAAAATACCTTGACGCAATTTTCTCGCAAAGGACGCCTATACGTGTAAGCACAGAGTACGCATGACAGGTCCTAGGCCATTGAATGCACTGTTGTGCACAGTGATGGAAAAGGGAAAATGGACCAGTAACTGCCAAGATGCACAACAAAATACACGCCGGAGTTGATTCTCACGGCATTAACCTTCTTGGCCGGGTCGTTGACCTTTCTGGTTTTAATAGCAATGAGTACGAGTCTATTATAATCAGTAACGGAAACATTGTTGATTAAAGTTACGAACAAAACTTAAAAAAGTTAGCCATCAAATTACCCGGATGTCTTTAGTTTCTTATTTAATAGCCCTAGCTGGTTTGGTTATTGTATTTTATTGGTGAATATATCTTTGTTCCCCCAATGGCCTAGACTAAATTTGCGAGTAAATTGAAGAAAGAGAACATTTGATATTTCTGACAAGCGTGCAAAGTTGCCGCTTTAAAAGAGGGACTCCGGAGAGAGAGAAAAATAAGAGGGTCATATAGAAGTTAGTATATGGAGTCTGCAATTGCGACACAAAAGTAGAAAAAGTCTGGACATCAGAGGATATCGGTGTGAGGAAATAAATGATGTTATGTTAACAATTTTTTTAGGTGACTTGCCTGTTCGGCTTGCCTGTCAGCCCAATGGCAACCTGACATCATTCAATGTGTGTTGACATGCTTTTTGAAGAAAGATGCCACTTAATTCCAAAATATTGATTTGTATTATGTTGTCTTCTAACCCATGGCACTCTTGTCAGATCAATAGAGGACTCTTCCACATCTCGGTTAGCGCCGCCATCTTGCCTGGGGAGGAATAGGCAAAAGTCCATTCACAAATTTCGGAGACTTTCGAAATCTTTAAAGAACGAAATGCATGTTGGATAATGTATTGCTGTGCCGAAATACTCTGGGTTAGCCAAAACGCCCGGTCATTCGGCAGATGATCTTGCCGAACGGCAGGGGTACTTGCCGAAACAGACCACGGTTTTGTGTTTCGGGCAATATTCATGACGAAAATGAGGGGTACGTCATTACTTGCCGAACGGCAGGGGTTACTTGCCGAAAAAATGGGTTATAAAGTACGTTCGGCACAGAGGAATCCTTATTACAGCGTGCGGTGTTGGATTTCTGTATGTAACGAAGTTCTTAGTCAATTGCTTGTACAGCCACAGGATTGACACGAAATAGGTTGTTAGGGGCGCACAACACTAAATCACTCCACGTTTGGGGGAATGGTAGGTAGCTTCGTGTAATTTAAAATGACAAACACATGTTGGAGAATTTTGCAGGTCCTTTGGGGACCAATTCCTAGTGAGGGTGTTATATTATAATTAAAGTGAAAGAGTATAGATTGACCAGCGCTGAGCCTTATCACAAAAATTTGGAAGGAAATTCGATTCGGTTGTAGAAACCTAGGCCCTCGACGTCGGCCCGGGTCGAAAGCGGTATGAGGTGTGCACGTCGGCTCAAAAATAGTGATGGTGGCGCTGTGTATATGCCCTTTTATTAAAATCTCTAATAGAATGATGATCAAAAAATGATGAAAAATTATTCGAAAAGTGTATATGTTGTGATCTATGGGAAAGAATTCATAATATTCAAAATACTTGTCAGCGGCGGTGCGTTGAAAAAGCAGAGGGCGCGAATTTGTGGGTATTTTGACAGTTAGTCAATGGGAGGATATTTAGTGGTGTGCGCCCTTCTAAACCTCATCCGGGACAGTTGAATTTTTTGCCGATTTTGCAGTCTGCAAAGCCTCAGATTTATTTATTTTTTTTGAGATTTTACATTAGGGGGGAAACAACATTTTTTCCCTTATTTGACGCGACATCGAACATTTTGAACAAATTCCAATTTTTCACGATTTTAACAAATGGTTAATCGCTTTCTGAAGACAATGCATGAAAATGGTCATTTATGCCGTGTTTTCGTAATGGACTGCAATTTGTCTCAAAAACTGATTGAGATATGAGTATGTTGAAAGCTCGCGAAATCAAAGAAGAAATACATTGAAATTCAATTGTAATGGCGTGGTGGTTGTTGGTGTTTATACTAAAAAAGGCAATTGAATGCTAGTATCAAGTCCCAAGTCGCTTGTTTCGGGTTTTAAGGGATCAAGCGAGATGTCAAACCGCGTTTCCCTTCCATTTTTTGACCAAAAAAAACGCGTGCGTCGAGTCTTTAACATTGTCAGTAATACTCCACACCAAATCCCTTCCTTAGAGGTATTTTCAAGAAGAAGAAAAAACAACATTGTAGTTTTCTGACCGGGAGAGTGAAATAGGGGAAGAAGAGAAGAAAGAGAGAGGAGAAAAAGAGAGGAAGGCTAGAAAGCAAGAGGATGGAAAAAGTGCATCGAGGGGGGATACAAGCATCCGACACCTTAGGAGTGGAGGGGAAGATTGTTCGGAAAGAGGATAGAAAAAAGGAGAGAGGGCAAAGAAAGAGAGCCCTGGGGGGGGGGGGGACGGCAACCTCTCCTCCACCACAAATCTCGTGGGCGTGTCAGTGAAATAAGCATATCCTTTACTTAAGTGATGGTTCGATGTATGTATTTACATTTTCTTGAAGGATCAATTCAAAGATGTGTGAATCTCACAAATCATACTTAGTTCCACCAGAAACCACGTGTTTAAACCGCTGTTTTTCTTTTGGGTATGATGTAAAGCAAGTTCAGGTAGTAGTCAAGAGTGTAGTTAAAGTAAAGAGGCCACAAAAAATGAACAAAAAGGCGATATGTTTCGATATATATCAATGTTACTTGGAGAGGAACACATTAACTCCCGTTTCATGGGTTCATGGGGACAGCGAAGGATGGAAACAAAAAATGCATTTTTCTTAAAACACGTCCATATTTGTCAAAAATCAAGGCAAAAAAATCAAAACATATATTATCAAGGTGTGTTCGAAGGGGCACAACACTTAAATCACTCCACGTTTGGGGGAATGTAGGTAGTTCCGGTTAAAATGACAAAAACCTGTTTGGATATTTTGCAGTCTTTGGGGACTGGTTTTCTAGTGGGGGTGTTATATTATAATAAAAGTGAAATGAAAGAGTATAGGATTTGACCATCGACTGTGAAGATTATCCACAAAAAAATTTTGGGAAATTTCCGCATTGGTTTCTTTTACGGAAAATCTGTTTTTGTTTGGTAGAAAACTAGGGCCCTCTCTCTACCCCCTCGACTTCGGCCCCCTGGTCGAAAGAGCGATATTGAGGAAGCGTTAAAACGTCGGCTCAAAATAGTGGTGGCGCGCTTCATATGCCCTTTTCTTAAAATCTCTATAGAATGATAATCAAAAAGTTTTTAGTTGTGCTCTATAGGGAACATGAATTCATAACTATTCAAAATATGTCACGCGGGGATTGTTTGGTTTGGCAAAATAATCGATGCGGCGACAAAAGATGTGGCGCTATTCGCATTTTTAGAGTGTATTTAATTTGGACGCGCGATTATTTAGTGGGTGTGCGCACCTTAGTGACTTGTCGTACGACAGGCTTTTTTAAAACTAAAGTTCTAATTTGGTAGGGCCCACTTTATTATTTACAACGGGAGGGGCCGGGAGAAATTGAAAGAAGATGTGTGTTGGAAAATTGCCAATTAAAACCCCAATGGTAAAAGTATACATAGGCCCGATTGATATGAACCGCACCCAACCATCAACACACACACACACACACCACTTATTTAATTGCTGATATGCAGATAGGTGCTTGGTTTACTGAATAGGAAAGTAATTATGACCCCCTCAAATATAAAAATCAATAAGCCCCCCTATTTGTCGGGGTTAGAAGGACATTCAACAATAGGTTCTAATCCACAAGGCCTCTTTGTACTCACAGGACACCTAATAACTAAATCCTAACCCAATTCCTAACCCTAATCTTTTAACCCTAGGTCCTATAGGTTCCTAACCTAATTCCTAACCCTAAACCTAACACGTGTTTTGTTACGGAAAAACGGCAACCCTCACTAATACACTCCTAATCAAATAGAAGAGGGACCTTTACAATGGGGATCCATACGTATATCCAAAAGCGTTATCAATGATTATAACGGAGACTTGTTCCGACTTCGGCCTACCTTGGTTTAAAAAAGAAAAGCGGGAATCTTCTATGGGGGTGCTTTTTTATTGGCGTTACAAAGACTGTATTCTACGTCTACTATTACAAATGATGGTCTCCTAATGCCAAAAGCCATTGATTTTTAATGAGTTATTTTTTTTAAAAGAGATAGAGTAACATGTATACACACAGACAGCTAGCCAAGTATCATAAATGGGTTCAGAAAAATTTTATTATGTGGCATTTTTTTGTTACAAGCTGGCACCATGTCAGATACAATGCTCATTAGGGTATAAGTTCTCATAAGATGTTAGTTGCCAAATATACAAATTTATTTTTTTGGCCTTCTTGGGCCAAAAAAGATGATTTTGGCCACAAAATATGATTTGCGATTGTTGAGGTATTGATATCTTCAAACACAAGATTATCAGAAAAAAATTACCACTTTTAAGTAATTTGGACTATATTTACGTCTTAACAAACAAATTAACAGATAATTTAAAATAAAGAAAATAAAGCATTCCAGAGCATTTAATGTCATTTTTCTCAACATATTCGTTTATTTGAAACTTTTTATGATGCCATAACATGTTTAAGTTAAGCACAAAAGCATAAAAAACACAAATAACACAGTTTTGGGTTGGACCTAAGTGTGATGCTTTTTACTTTTCAGTAGAATACAGCTGTGATCACTTTAAAGGGTCAATCTAGGATATGTTACAAATAATGCGGTGCTCATCGGATGAACATTCACCATTTTGGGCCGAAAATTGGATGTTCTGATTTCACTGCATTTGTTAACTAGAAGACAGGTGTTAGTTTAGATGAAAATCAGTTTAAGCCCAATCTGGATATATTTAGTCATAATTAACAAATTAATGTAGTTAAAAAACAAGGGAAAATCAAGATAGAAAAGCTTTCAGAGCATTTAAGTAATTTCTCAACCTAACGCATATTTGCAACCAAAGGATTTACAAAAAAGTTTAAGTAGGTAAGAACAAAAATCTCCAAAACATGTTAAAACTGTTTTTGACCTCTCCTGACGGACCTAAAATATAATGCTGTACTTTTTAATAGAAATAAAGCTACATAACTTAGTTTTTCCCATGTACGGAAACCCATATTGGGACCTCAACAGCATTTATTTTATTTTGGCTAAGCCATTGCACGTCAAGACTCGGGTTCTAATCTACATTATTCTATCGCTTTATTTTTGATATAAAGGCCTTACGAATACAATATTCCAAGAATTTGTCTTTGTGTTCCTAAATTCAGATGATCTGGGACACCAAGAAGTTACCCAGTGGAAAGTTCGACGACCCATGACTGCGCACGCATCGGGGGCGGTGATATAGAAAAACTGACATCTGGATCATTTTGGTATGCTCTTTCCACGGGTTGAATCCACGGCGGAAGGCGAACACCAGGAGCCCAGTAATGGGAGGCCGCCGCAAGCGCCCGGGCACCGGGGGGGGGGGCGTCAGCTTGAATGGTAAGTATATGGAGTAGATTATGGTAATATGACTCTCCCAGGGGGAGAGGGGACCCTCCACCTACATCTCCTAGTACGTCCATTCAAAGCCTGATGCCAAAATCCAACAGATTGCACTTGAATGGTTTAGAGTCAACCCGGATTACCAGAGTGCTGGGCCATAAGGCAAAGCGAAGAGCTATGGTAAAATAGGTCTCGCCGGAGGACGATTGTTTGTTTGAACACACATTAATAGAATAGTTGAATTACCGAGTTCAAGGGAGAAAGTGCTACTGGGAAGCGCTGTGGCGACTTGTAACTGGGAGCTGTGGAGGCTTGCTGTGATTACGAGGAAGCTGGATGAATAGGATCCTAGCGCCGTCGAACCGCTGCGTACTAGGTCATCTCGGAGATAAACTTGTTTGAATTAGTAGAGGGACAAGCCCATCCCATACCGTCAATGACATCTGGGATATAGACAGCTCCCCGGTAGAAGGCCCACGCAGCCGCCTGAGATCTTACGTCGTTAGCTTATGTGCGTCCCCGTCAGTCAGACGAAACTTCGATACTAGCTACGCGTCACTCCTTTATGAACTGACCGGATCCATAGCTAAATGTCGTCTTGGAAGGGCCGGGCGAAACGGCCCTTATGAGTTAGTTGTGAGGAAAAGGTGGTCGTGAGGCCCCCCCCCCCGCCCTATAGGGCTGAGTCTTGCGGAGGTTATGGTAAAACTCAAGGCTCTAACTGGACTCCAGGGTCCTTCATCGCCGGAACCTGAAGCTTGTCGGGGATCTGGGAGGAATGACGGGCTGTGGAGGGAAGCTAAGAGATTGATTCTTGGCCAGGAGCCACCCCTCCCAGGTGGAAACTGCTCGGGGAAGAAGGCGAGCGGCGTCCAGTGAAGGGAGGTGATGCTCTGCTATAGGACAGAGCATGGATATACGATACTCTCCTGCCTGAATGCTGCAGGCGACAAGGAAGAGAGTTTCTTGGGGTGGTTGTCTCTAGAGACGCCTGGGGAAGAGGCTCATAAGGAGGAGTGTTGAGAGCTGGAGACGGTGGCAGGTCCCATGGAATTGTACCAAGAGAGCGTCAGGCGGCCGTAGATTCGATGTGCATCCCTGATGAGGTCATGAAGTGCTGGCGAGTTAGACACGGTGATGCCTCCACCAAACCCCAGATGAATGGACATCCGTAATTGAAGAGTGCGGCAATCCTGAGTGTGCGATGGGTTGGCCTACCATCTTCGAACACCTGCATCAGGAAGTCGCAAACTCCTGTAAGAGTTGCTCGCCAGAGGTCCAATTGTGATCCCTGCACCCAGTTCCCGTACCTTGATCCAGTCTGGAATTATAAGTCTTCCTTGTTGGATGTCTCCTTGCCCTCTCCAGTCCGATGGGCAGCTTGGAGCGCAAGGCCTGCTGCTCTGTAGGACTGGATGAAATTGGCCATGCAGTAGGTTGATCGCCTTCAGAGTACAATCGGAAGGAGCGACCCCCTCGGAGATCTGATCATTGCGGCAGAGTTGACTTATTTGTCCTGGTGAAATGAGAGAAATCCAAGGACATAGGGCAGATAGGAGGGAAGGCGTATACTGGGACTCCGTCCCACTCCATTGTCATGGCCTCCTGGTGAAGGGCCGCGTCCGCATGGCCCCACGAGCAGTATGTCGAGAACTGGGCGTTGAGGCGGTTTTGCGAACAGGTCCACGTGGGGCTGTTCCAGCGTGAAACGTATTATGCAATCTTGTGGTTGAGGTGCCACTCCAATGACGACCCCCCGGACTCTCGATGGTCCCAACTTCCCGGATGTCTTCCTAGATAGGGATCTGCCAGGGTGTGTATTCCCCGGGAAGGTGAACGGTGTCAAGGTGATCCGATTGCGGAGACCCACCCACTCAGGACTTTGACTGTATGAAGGCAAGGGTTGCTGGGACTCTGGTTAATCCCGTTGTTTACGTGGGAAGACGACCGACATGTGTGTCGCACGGCACTAGGAGTCACTTCCCTTGACCAAAGGATGCTTGGCCAGCTCCTTGTCCAAGTCCATGAGAGGCGAATGTCTCCATACGTGGGCTCCCCACCCGCTCTTGACGCGTCCCGTCGTGAGAATGAAGATGAGGATTATTTACAGTAGCAATAGTTTTATGCAATGCGCATAACTATGGATAATTTGTATTATACTAGGCTGTTAAGATGCTATTTTATATTATATAAAAAAGTAAATGAGAAATAATATTAATTATGTTACTATTCGTAAGTCTTGATGTCCTGTCATTAAGTTCAAGATGATTTTTATTCAAATAACCATAATTTGGAGGCCAGAAGAATGTGCTAAAAGACCATAATACTTTAAATTTCCTTGGTTTTTCACCAATTGATTGGTTAATTATGACCCAAGTGTGGCGTTCACAATTGTTTCAAACTGATGTTTTTTTAACTAAAGCTATTATGTTGAATTATCAAGTCATTTACAGGGAAATTAGCAATCAAATTTTCAGTCCGAAATCACATGTTGAATTATTCTGTTGACTTAAACAAAATTATGTTAACCATACCCAGACTGCCCCTTAAAGGTAACACAGCCTTATTTCTAATTAAAAAGTGAGGGCATTGTAGGGTAGGTCAGTCAAAACTGTTTTAACATGTTTGAATGATTTTTTAAATCAATCAAATAGTCTTAAATATGGATGATTTTTAATCAAAAACCCAGTTTTTTAAATGTTTAAATGTTTTATTTCTTGTTTTGTATACATTGATTGTTAATTCGACTATAATATGCCCATAACCAAATACACAGGAAGTCAGAAAATCCCAATGTTCGGACCAAAATAAATATGTGAAGGGGTTATCGATGATTATAGCAATCAAGGCTGTAACATAACCTAGATTGCCCCTTTAAGTTAACACCACCACTGTTTTTTTAATTTTTCTACTTAAAATAAAAGAAGTCACAAGTAGGTCAAACAGACCGGGTAATGTGTTTTTAGCTTTTGTGCCTCACTTTTCACTGTTTGTACCTCATAGTTGAAATAAACAATATTGAGAAAAAAAATGAACTTAAATGCGCTGGGAAGCGTTTATTTTCTTGTTTTTTTACTACATTAATTAGTTTAAATTATAGGGCTGTGACAGGATCCCGGGTACCCGCCCGTTTACGTCTTCCCCGGGACAGAATTTATCGAAAGGCGGGGTTTCCCAAACGTCACTTTTAAAAAAATATAAAGTTTAAAATTTTACATTACTTTTACACTCACGGGTCTCACGAACCTATACCATCCTGAATGAAAAAATATATCCATTAATGTATATACCCAGATTTGATGCCAACGTTTTGATATTTATCGCGTGATGAAAGTTGTTGCCGCTGTATTAACCGCAAATAGACAAAAACATTACTAGGCTATACAGCCACATTGCATATTTCTTGAGGCCTCCACACTACCTTGTGGAAAAATTCATTCAACGACGGGGTTGTTTTTAGGTCGGTCGTTAAGTATAAGTGGTAATAGCTGTACTATGGGCTGTGTTTACGTCATTCTCAGCCGATTTGTTCAGATGACCGGCGTGTTCCACGATCGGTTTTACGTTGTGAATGGCGTTTAGGATGATATAAAGTTGAACTAAAAGTACACGATTTGTAGTAAATAAGAGTTCTTCTTATGAATTCCATAGAACGGTGTGTTTTCAGGCGCTGGTTTTAACTTCAAAAACTGGAAAATTGAAGGTATGTATTGTCAGGGAGATTTTTTTTCTTATAAATGGTGCAGAATTTGCACTCAGGAGTGTCGGGTACACGGGTACTCAGCACGAAAAATCAAACGAGTACCCGGGAACGTCATTTACCCGTTACGTCCAGCCCTAGTTATTATGACTAAAATCTAGCCCTATTGCTTAAAACTGACTTTCAACTAAAACTACATGTCTTCTAGTTACCAAATACAGATGAAATCAGAAAAGTCCAATTTTGGACCAAAATCACTATGTGAATGTTAATCCGATGAATTAGCATCATGTAATATCATAGATGCCCATTAAAGTTCTCACTACTGTAATGTCTACTTAAAAGTAAAAGCATTCCCACTTTAGGTCAAACAGAAACTGTGGTTATTGTGCTTTTAATGCTTTTGTGCTTACTTAAACATGTTAGTGCATATAAGGTTCAAATAAACACATAGTTTGAGACATAATGACCCCTTAAATTCTCTGGAATGCTTTTATTGTCTTTATTTTAATATCTTTAATGTCGATTATTAAGACGTAAATATAGTCCAAATTACTTAAAAGTGTAATTTTCTGTAAAGCTTGTTTTGAAAATATCAAATACATCAAAATCTCCAACAAATACATCATATTTTTGGCCAAAAATCAGCTTTGTGGCCCAAAAAATGCCCAAAAAATAAATTGTATGTTTGCGGCAACAACTTTTATGAGAAACTATACCAGTATGAGCAGTGAGTCTGACATTGGTTGCGCAGCTTGTTAACAAAAAATGCCCCACTAATTTTTTCTGAACAAATTATGCACTTGGCTGGCTGTTTCTGTCACGAAAAAGCGTAACACGTGTTCACACATCAACAGCACGTTATTTTCCACTTCCCTTCTCCTCATGCCGGAATGCCTCGGTACTTCGCACTGCCGAAAGTGGTAAATTCGGCGCACCGGGTGTATTTCGGCGCCGGGTGATTTAGGCACAACAATATGTAGCATAAAAGTAGGGGTTATCACTTTGAATAGCAACAAGACTTTGAGGGTCTGGTATTAAATTGATTCTTGAAGGACGAATGATACGGGAACACTACCACCTTTTTTAACGGTTATGCATGAGTGAGGTGAAAGACTCTATTGTCTCCCGAAAAGTTTTTATAGAGTATGCCTACATGATTTTCAAATATGCAACCCGTTAAACAATGGTGAGGACAATTGGCAAGACGTCGATTGACGGACACTGCAATCAACATGGGATAGGAGACGGGGAACAGGTTTCCAAAATCGTGAAGTGTCACAACAATTGTTCCGGGATAGCTATGTTTAATATGGAAAATCGTGGTATGCTTTGGTCCTTAGATGAATTTCCGTGAAAGGAACGGAACACCCATTTTTGTAAACATGGTGTGAAGTGAGTCACTGCCGCTCTAACACATGGATGCGGGCTACAGCACAGTTGAATGGGTCGCCGAGTTGAAACCAAAAAGGAAGTTGTTTTTTTTACCTATACAATATGGTGACGAAAACAAGGCATACACTATGGTGCACCATAGGCCACACAGATGTCTAGTGTTTGACAAGGGTGTAGCCATTGTTCCGACATAAATTGTATAAGTAAAAATACAAACTTCTGATGTTCATCGGCGACTCCGACCCGCGTATCCATGCGTAGAGGGTCAGTGGTGTGAGTGCGATGCTTACAGTAAATAATAAGGCAAAAATAGTTCGTCTCGGGAACCACGCGCATAGGCTTTAAAAGTAGATTTAAGGCGTTTAGCTCTATGGCAGCGAGTGACTTTAACTTTTGTTTACATTTCAAAAGATTTTTTTTTTATTTAGGTGATACCCATTACTATTTTCTTAACACAAGAGGTGTCTCAAAATTTGGAAAATTTGCGATGAACTAACAAATCCCTTTAACCGTACTCCGTCTTTCATAGAGGAGGATGTTCATATTCGCCACGCGGGTAGTTTTTGATTTGACCTACCACCCGGTCGCCTGGAGGGTGCTCCAGGAAGCACGTCTCCCCGCACTAACCTCAAAGCCTGTGATTAGACTACTGACTAGAATGATGACAAGCTGAATTTGTGTTTTGTGAGTTTTGAGTGCATTATCGATACAAAATATTTTGTAAATGGATCGATGGATCTAAACACTTTTTCCTTCCTGCCATTGAGCCTTTTATCTTCATTTTGCCGCCCCAGTGCGAGCATAGTGCGGATGACACTGTTTACTAATGAACTTCCTAGTTTATGAATACATGTCAGGGTAAACATTACGAATTCTGTAAGTAAGGTTGTTTTTCATACGCCCCTAACGCCACCACACAGCAAAAAAAACCCCAATGCCCACGGAGTGAAAAAAGGCACCAAGTCCGGATGCAGCAATGCCTCCATCAAACGAACATACATATGGGCAAAAAAAAATCGCTGGCCGGGCCCAGCGACAGCACCTCCGTAGCGTGATAGCTCCGGTCATGGTTCGAGACCAACCGAGTTTCCCACTTTTCTCTTTCCCCTCTCTTTCCCCTCGCCTTAATTCCTTCACTCCCTCCCGGGGTTAATACTAGATTGCCGATAATCGTAGGGCATGTAAAGACCATGAACCCATTACAATAAAAAGAAAATGTTTGAACTGTATGGGACTCTATATTGTGGTTTTTCATGTGTAAGTTGTTTTATGCGTTGAAATAGATGAGGGGTACACTGACTTTGAGTGGCAAATATTGTTCTAAAAACACCACGAGCGAAAAAATCGCATAGGTCCTGGCTTATTTGTAAAAAAAAAAAGCACAAACAACATAGCTTGTTTAAGCCAAAGAAGCTAAGATAAAAGCTTTGTTGGCTAAACACCGAGAAAAACATCGCCTACAATTTTGTACGTGTGAATGAAAGTTGTTGATACTTTAAAGGGGGGATGGCCCGAATTTAAAGATATGAAGTTTTCAACTTAATAGATTGGCCTTCACCCCAAAACCGCCCATCGGTAAAGGGTCACCCTAATTTCATCCGTTTTCATGTGAGAGCTAAAAACGTGGACGTGATTTTGCAATCCCATAAGTTACTCTGTGTAAAAACTAATATTGGTCGACCAAATGGATGTGAACATTTCGCTCATAACTTTCCAAACCAAACAATCTTTGGCCCTTAGATTGCACAGGGGTAAATGAGAAAAATGAGTAGCTTTCTTTTTCTATACCCAATGTTGACCACTTCCTCCGGTAAATCTGGGCTTCTGGGGTACGGTCATATTATCGATCGGCCATGACGTTAAAACACACGCATATAGGCAGCAAAGCATCGACTTAAAATAAGTACAAACTATTACACAAACAGAATTTCTTTTTTGCACTTTTAACCACAAAAAGGTTACAATTTTAAAAACCGTTTTAGTCGGTGTATGGTTGACCCAACTCTAATCCACTTGAACCCTTACTTCAATTTGTACTGTGAAGCGTGTGTACAAGCTTGTACACTCAGCCTTTTAGATTGATACCGATTTAACAACTTGTTTCCATTGGTCTTTTGGGACTTTCAAGAACCGAACCGAACCAACCTATCATCTCGGAAACTGCAATTTGTCATTATTGAAAATCTATTTTTTTTCATTAAAATAAGCTAGTTTTGTCATTAAAACACTTGCAGTTTTTGGAATCAAGTGAAACACTGGGGCGTTTTTAAATAGATAATCCACCACGTTTTAGTAAAAAAAAAACAAAAATCAACGTCGGAAAAAATATGAGTAAGAGTATTTTTGTATGTGTAATTTGTGGTATGCTTGTGTGTTTTGTGATATGTGGATGGTGGTTTGTATATGGAGGTGTGGGTGTATATTATGTAAAAAGGTAAACTGATTTTTTTCCAGTGATTAACTTAGTTTCCGAAGGGTTTATGTGTTTCTATAGTCAAATGCAATCTACTATCATTAAGTTCACTGACCTTTTTAGCTGCTGCTAGTCTGTTGCAGAGATTGACGGCATAGACGACGCTTGTTGCCCCTTTTCCAATTTTATCTAGAAAATTCCAACTCTCTCATACGGATTCGGCGAGGAGCATCGTGACTTTCGTGTGATGAACTGTTATTCTGTAATGGATATAAAATGGTGTAATCCGTGCAGGTGTGTTCACCGAAATCAAATTAAATTCGTATCAGTTGCAAGTAACTTGATACATGTATCAGATTCTGGAGGAGTTGAATTAATCATACCATATGAACAGACATCGGTGATAACCTTTTGAGGTTTAAAGTAGTGTCTATATTTGAACACCAAAATATGCCACATCTTGAAAAAAAAAGTGTTGCAAAAAAAAACTATACCATTATCACTGACCTTTACACCTTTAAGATACAACGTTTTTTGACATAAACATAGACATACCCTTATCATTTTGGGGAGTCATTTGCTTAGTTTGCCGCCGTGCATTCAAATGGGAATCCGAGGATGGGGGAAAAGCTGACTACTTGATTCAAAAGATTGTAGCTCAGTCTATACTTAGCCGATTGGAATTATTTTTGCAGCAAATTAAAGCCAGTGAAATAGGCTTTCCGATGATACCACACATGTTAGATATGTATTATTTACAAATTCAAAATGGCGGACACAATCAGGGTCATGGTTTAATCCCTCACCCTTGTATCTAGTGGTTGCACCTTTAATTTTACTAACGAAACACCTCTATAGAATGCAGGCCTATATAGCTGGGGATCGTAGTGAAAGAGTGTGCATTTCCGGATAAAATTGTGAATTTTCACACACAAGTACTTTAGTCATTGATAATCCATAAAATTGATGGAAGCACTTGCCAAACCCCTTTATCTCCCCAGCTTAGATTTAAAGGTTACACAGGACAGGAGTCAAAGATTTAAAATGCTCTAATCATGTTGAAAAGCACATGACACTGTTTCTCAGATTACAGGATTCTAAAAAGGTATACTTTACCCTATCTATGGCTTAGATGCAAAATTGATGAAAAAAGGCTAATTTTGGTGTGTACATGGGTGAAAGTTAAAGGTTGCTTTAATTCAGGTAATACGTGGTGCAAATTGTTTCTCTTGATTAAGGGATTGAAATAAAGAATAGAGTGCCTCATCTGTTATGCTTAGTTTTCACGTTATCCAACAAATTGCTAAATCAGAAAATCGAAAAAAATCATCAAAAATCAGATTTTTGTATGTCTGTAACAAGTATAGGTATCCTAACATACCCTGCAAATGATACGACCAAAAGCAACCTAAAAAGGACAAAATCGGATATTTTAGTCATTAGTGTCCATTCGGACACTTACTACTACACGTAATTGAATGGAGATTCGTGTCTTTGAAAACTGCCGTTTTCTTCGTTTTCGGTCAATTCTTCAGTTGGAAAAGGTAACATATGAGAATTCTACAGGCTTATTCTTCACTTTTAAGCTATTCCTGCAAATTTCAAATATTTTGACTCTTTAAGATAAATCACTGATAGTGTCTTTAATGAATCCAATAGCTGCTAATAGTTCTCGACTTTGTTTGCCAATTTGTTTAACAACCAAACAAGTAAGATAGTCAAACCTATTCCTATAATATTTCAATCAATGAGCTGAACCAACAATTTGCACCACGTTTTACAAAAATTAGAGCAACGTTTATTTTTTTAATCCTGTACAAACAAAAATTGACCTTTTCACAATTTTTACAGTTTTCACCTCATAACTCAAAACCTGTAAGCCATAGGTACTAGGTAGTAGGCCTATAAACTATACCCCGGACTATACCTGTTTAAACCTTGTAATCAAAGAAACATCATGGTGTGTCTATTGACTCAATCGGACCATTTTCCAATTTTGACCCCTGTGTAACCTTGAAATCCACGCTGGGGGCCATGAAAGGGGTGTGTGGCAAGTGCTTCGCTCATTTTGTTTCGATTATCAATGCATAAAGTACTTGTGTACCACAATTTTATCCAGATTTGCACACTCACATTAGTTATACACTACAGTGCCCCACTGATACATCCTTTTGGATTTCAGACGCCGCATGGACACTATTGGGCAGTGGCGAACTGGTATATACTTCCGGTTCATGATGAGTATCGGAAAGCCCCGGGGCGAAAAGCGCATTGAGCCCATTGATTGAGCCAGGTCGGAGCAGACGACAAATGTAGCACATAACTCGAATTTGAACAAAGGTGAAAGCATAAGATGCAATTGTAAATATACAGCATTTGTACTATTCCCGACACAAACTTGCACTGCAAGTGGTTCTTTACCATCGCACACCATCTACGCCATTCAAGTTGTACAGGGGTCGCCTCGTACGGTCGTACCGGAAGTACCATTCCTACTTTGACCTTTGATAAATTTCCCGACTGCGCATGCGATGTCTGAACTCCAAAAGGGCTTATTGTTTAGTCAAATTAAAGCTCTTAAAAAGAAATTAATGATATTTTAAGCCATAGTCCTTTTATTTAAAAACAAAATCAGAGAACATTTATGTTTTGTCACATTTCTCTGTTAATGACACTTTCTGTATTGATTCTTTGCCCATGCATCATTGTTTTATCTTTTAAAAAAAAGTAAGGAAGAATTGGTATATGAAAAACACAAGTGGGCATGTTTTGACCTTAGTAAACACAACTCACTATGAGCCAGTATAGTCTCAAATCTCATGGCACAGTTCAACAGCTTTATTTACTAGTGTATTTAGAAAATACACACCCTGGTTTTTTGGGTATGATATATGATACCCAGATCACACAAGTTGAGTTGATGTGAATGTATTTGCAAGTACAACCCACTGAACTGTGTCCTTGGTAGATGGGCATATTGTAACTCATAGTGACTAGGATGAACCAGGATGTGTAATCGATCTAGTTTCAATTGACACCGACTTGAAAAACACACTTGTACTTTTCAGGAAGTAAAGCTTGGGATATTCCTGTTACCTGTAGGTGTAATTAAAACCGGTATAACTTTAACTTGTGTTTTGATTCCATGCAGGTCTATTAAAATTGTGGAAATCTTCCCGTGAGCAAATTTTAAAGGTGCTTGTTCCGATCGTCTTTGGGACCCCCCTGATTTAACCGGAAGTAGTATCAATTTTGATATCAGAAGAAAGGCCGTATTTTTCTCATTGTTGTCCTGAAATTTCAGCTTTCAAATCCATTTCTTTTTCAAGATATAGATAAAAAACTAGTGTTTTAGTGGTTAACCATCAATATTAGCACAGTAGTGAATAGGGCGTTGCACTATGCATTATCGCGTCTAGCATCAAAACCGCAAGTCTGTTTCCCACGGTACTTGATAGTCAGTGTGTACAAGTGTCAGGCTCTCATATCAAGTAGAGAACACGATAGACAAAAATTGGAACAAGCACCTTTAACTTAAAGCCACTATCAGCAATAAATTTCTTCAAAATATAAACCTATTTTTCATCAAAGTCCATTTTGTATGGAAATGGTATAAACACCCCTGTATATAAAGTGGCTAAGCTTAACACGCCGTATTTGTCAAGAAATGACGATTTGTTTTTTGCATTGTTTACTAATAAAAGTCGGGATCCGACTTTTATTCGTAAAGAAAACAGTCGTAAGTGGCATCTTCAAGACCGCTTTAACATGCTTTAGTGTCTGATTTTCATAAAGCACAGTAACATAAAGTGTTGATAATGAACTAACACTAGCAATTTAGAGACAAAATGGGTATTTTAAATTTGGAAAAAATGACTGGTTGTTGCTTTAAAGGAGTACTACACGTTCTCCAATAGGAAATTTGTTTCACAATTATAGACCCTCATTAAAAATTTTCAACTGTCTAAAACAAAGTTATTTCTGCTTCTAATATAAGTTGGATCATCTACAACAAATAAGAACAATTAAATTAGGAAGTCAAAGTATTATTTTTGAGCTAGTGGTCGTAATGAAATGATATATTATCGAAACATTTGTACGTGGTCCTATAATTTGGAAAATTCGAATTTAACGGCAAATATAGTGTTTTCTTATACGACCCCTCATTAGGCGGTGTGAGTTTCGTTAAAAAAGCTATACTCAGGAAGATAACCCATATGAGTTTGGATCACTTGGTGAGCATAACCTCTTCTGTATGTTATTTTTTTTTAATAATTGCCGGACCGTGACATTAAAGCAATAATAGCACATTTTCGAAGAGCGCCCCCAATTTTAAAAAAATGAGATTTTTACACGGTTGCATTGGTAACTGTCTAGCTTACATCCACTAGCTCCGCCACTGTCAATGTATATATAAGTTTACATCCACTAGCTACGCCACTGTCAATGTATATATATACCTTCTTTTCTTCTTTTTTGAACCCAAACTCTCCTTCTTGATAAACGGAGTTGATGGCATGAATTGCGGCTATTGAAGCGTCAGCCATTATAACACTCATACAAATGTCCAACAGATCCTGGATTACAGAAAAGATTTGAAACCAATCATTATCGTACTTTTAATTCAAAATATATATCGGGTGCATTGACAAGAATGGATTAAAAATGCATGTTGCCGTTAAGAAAGCTACAATCTCAAAAAATAATGCGTCTTCGTTATGCATGTATATTACGTTATCTACATAATAAATTTAATTTCAAGTCTTGCCATCTAATAAACAATTTAGCAATAGGTATGCAATCCTGACCCTGCTGAGTTAAAAAAAAAAGACGGTACGATGTCGTCATCGTATCCCAGATATAGTAAATTCAAACTACTAGACAGGTATATCCCAGGTCATGAACTTTCCTGCCACATAACAAGAATGGTGCCCAAAATACTAATCCTGGCTATAAATCGGATAAAATGTATATTTTCGTCGTAAAATGCACACATAAAATCCGAATTTCCCATCTTAATTTACGAATATGCATTCACAAAAATAACTGTACGCGAATTATTAAGTGGTGGTGAAAAGGACAAGAATCAAATCAAGAATACTTGCATATTACTAGTTGGCATTAAAGAGAGAGATTTTGAGGCTAGGCACCCAAATATTGTGTCTTAATAGTAATTTCATATATAAAAGAAACTCAATAGATTTCTTACCTTGTATTTTGCTACAGAAGTGTTTTAAAAGAGAGAAAAAAGTGTGATTTTGATTTGCTTATATTTCAATATTAAACATAGGCTGAATTTCGTATTGGCTATATTCGAAATTAGAGATTCAAAATGTTTGTACCAAAGAAACATTTCTCAGCTTAATCCTTTCGGATAGGGATATTTTTGATGGAAAGCTTTACTTCAGGGCAAAAATCAGTACTTTTGATTTTCTTAAGGATACCTGATATGTGAAATCTCTTGTTGCACCTTTAATTAAGTGCTTATGTTGAGTTTATTTAATATTTATTGTATAATATAAGCAATAATATAATGCAATAAATAAACACCACCAAAATGTAACTCCCCACACCTGAAATTTGTCTGTCAGATTCAAACGGATTATATATTTATATGGGATATAATTGGAAGCGGTGTTTATTTACGCGTATTTTGACACCTCATTGTGGCGATTGAGTATATCGAAGTTATGCCCACTTGACCGAACCCACCCCAAGATTTAAAAGTTGCACATTTTACACATAGAAGGTTTTTCCTGCCCAGTCATGATATTATATTTACTATATTTATGTTGAAATTCTCTTCCAACTTCGCAACTGAGATGTGTACCCTTTGCTGTTGGGGTAATTGTTTGAATTTGGAATAAGGGTGAAAAGCCCGCAGCTAACGTTAGCGAATGGGTCGATTTTGACATCCTTCCCAGACATTATTTACATAGCTTTGTTCTATGCAAAACTACTCAATTGATTCCGATGCGGAGTGAATATCTACATAAATTATGCAAGACTACTAGCAACATACAATTTTGTAACACATACAAGTTGTAACTAATACCAGCAGAAACATTGCCTATTATCGTTATTATAGTTTCCTTTCGGACTGAACTTATAATAATGTACTCACCCTAGGCTTGATGGCAAACGCTCATCGTAACAAGCAGGCGACATAAATACTGGCATAATAGGCCATTGCAGGTATAGCGTGACTGCTGTACGGATACAATCAGACATATCTACCGGGCAACGGTCATTATTGCTATCAAAGGTAGACTAAAGGTGTTGCTTGTGCATGTGCTGTACAGTCAAAGTGAAACTATTTTCAGTTCCAGGGGAAATTCCAGATAATTTAAACCTGGTTTGACATTAATCTTGACTAGTCGTGGGTTTCCCCATGACCATTAATACAAAACAAAGAAAGATATGGTTAGAAATGAAAGGGTTTACCCTGTCTTGGTAGTCGCCTAATCCTATGGGAACAAACTTGGGTCTTTTTTCCAATTTTCTGATCACAGATCATTTTTTACCCGATATTTTTAGACTGTAAAATAATTTCCCGTTGTTATTCATTAAAGGCCTAAGGATGACTCATTTAAGTATATGATGTTTTCATCTTGATAGAATGGCTTTCACCCCAAAACCCCATCTGTAACCCCGATATTTCAATCCGTTTTGATGTGCGAGCGAAAAACATGATTTTGTAAGGCCCATATATATGTAAAATGAATATTGGTCGACCAAATTGGGAGGAAGGGGCACATTTTCGATCATAACTTCAAAACCAAACATTCTTTAGTTTGGAAAGGTTAAACTTGCATCACACCATGGCTGATATGGCAGGAAGACCTTTGTAATCGTGGTAAATTGCGACATACAGGGGATTTTGTCTCCAATTATCCAATATACCGTGTCAATAAACTTTTCCTCCGTGTTGTAGGCCTACTACGAGTAACGTGAATAAACAAATCAAAGTGTATACACGGCAGAACAAACTAAATTAGGCCTATTGCCACAATGAATGATTTCTTTTTCAAAATTTGTAATGCCCTTTGTGTTTCTCAATATTCAGTGCAACGCATAATATTACCCTTTGCTCCCCAGACAAATGAAAAAGCTGGGCAACCAAAGTGCAGATGAGCTCAGATGACGCATTGTTGACACAGGCGTAGGAGACAAACATTTATTGAAGCGGCCAAGTCCAGCATTTTTCAAAACACCATAGAGCGATACATATAGGAAATAGATTTTAAAACATGCGGGAAAACATAGAATTTACAGTTTAATTAAGAGGAAGTTTGTCTTATATTACAACTTAAAGCAATAACAGCATATTTTTTGAAGAGCAGCCCCAATTTTTCGGGTATTTTGAGATTTTCCCACAGTTGCATGGACTATTAAACAATATCTGTGATTATTATTTATATCAGGCTTCCGAGTGGTGCAAAGAAATCTTTGTAGTGTACAGTTTCGGTAAAAGTTCCCGGATGTAATACATATTATTTTTTAATATTGTATGGCATCCGGCATTTTTACTGACTGTTAGACTTTGGACTACAACACGGGTGACGCAAGGTTTGGCTTGAGCCAGCCTATATTTCAATAATAATAATTATTGATGTCTTTGTTCTTCGTATGATACAAGAATTATTGCAACTCGCAGAAAATATTGTCTTCTGTCTTCGACTCGTACAATATTTTTCTAGCTCCGTGCAATATATCTTGTATCATATCCAAAGCCAATCATATTATATAAATATGGAGCTCAAGAGGAATTTTTGTAATTAAGAATATTAATGTCGAGATCTCCGATAATAATTCATTGGCTTCGGACCTGCCTTCCAAATGTTATTGCAAAAATATAGTCAAATTTATACCACTTTATTTTTTCTCAGAACTTCAAATTGACCTTGGTCTTTCCCATAACTTACACAGTTAAGAGCACGGTCCAAGTACAAAATTAAAATTGCTGCTATCAGTATATAAAAAGGTTATTTTGAATTTAAGTATTATGTAATTAATTGCCTCCTAAGTAATATATCAAGCAAATAAATCCTCAAGTTTTAATTACTTTTTTTTTTTTAAATTGTAAAATACTTGATTTTTTCACTTCCGTTAGTGTCCAATATTGGGGGGGGGGGGGGGGGGGGTTACTAGGGACCCAACCTAATTATTCTATGAAGCCGTGGGCGGATTATTTTTTTTTTATCAGGGAAGGTATTCAATAAAGCAGACAAATAGCAAAAACTTCCTTAAAATTGATTGCGTAACCGAGAAATTGCCAAACAAAAAATGTTTGTACTCAATCAATTTGCCACGCATCCCGGACACTGACCGTTTCGTTTAAATTCTCAACTTCATTTAAGTTGACCAGGGGTTTTCACGCCCTTTGTGCCCAGGGGGGGGGGGGTGGGGGGGTCCTGGGACCCACATAAGGAAACACTTTCCCGAGGGAATTTTTTTTGCACGAATTTATACCACATGTAAAGGATCATAAGACAAACCCCAATCAGCAATAAAAATGAGATTTGTTATTTTGGGTGCGAATTAGGGGCAAAACCATTGTTTTCGAAACACGCGAAAATTGGGCAAAAAGACGGGAAATTCAAATGACCTTGCTGGCTTCCATCAAACATTTTGAAAACTTATTTATGTTATATCATATTCTTGAGAAGACCCCCAAATACTTATATTTAACACAAAACCAGCCCAAGTTTTGAGGGAATCCTGTATTTTCCGGGTGGTGTTGACACAAAATACACGTCATTTTCCATAGAGTTTGCACAGTATATTAACGGTTTGGCAACGTACATGATGAAATTGTTTGCTTTTCAGCCACATAAAGGGTTAATTATTTTTAATGTACTAATAATTGTTTACTTACATGTATGTGGAAACTGATATCAGCAAAAAAAATGTGCTTTGGTTCTCGGTTTCTTATTCTTTTTTAAAAATATTCTCAATGACTTCCGTTAAGTGCCCAAGGGGGGGTGGGGTTCATGGGACCCCCACTAAATTATCTCATTAACGGCCTTGGCATTTTAATTATTTGGTATGAAAAGAAGCGCATTTAAAAGTCAGACAATTACAAAAAAATTCGGCGCAAAAAATCCCACGCGTAAAAGCGGCAGCGCCGAAAAACATAATTTGGGGGTCCCTAGCGACCCCCCTTTAACTTCATGATCTTCATTGGCTCATGCCTGTCAGACAACCGTGTTAATTTCTAGTATAATCAGTGATAATGTACCAAGTCTTCCCAAAGTCTGCTTCTGTCTACCTCTGTAATGATGATATCAACTGTACTCATATATTCCTTGTAATATTCGCTCCCTGCAAGATACCACCCAGCTGAAGATACCCAGGACTCTCTCAAATCTGTTGGTGACAAAGCTTTCTTTGCGTATGGCCCCCCGGCTTTGGAATGAGCTTCACCCCCCATTCAATTTATGGAAGCTCCTACGCTACCTCTTTAAAAGCTCTACAAAAAACACTTGTATCGTTCTAGTTATTGTTTTCATTATTTTGCTAAAGCAGCCTAGATCTTTTATAATAGGAGTATATAAATCTTGGTATGTAGTATGTATTTATGTATGTAATACCTGTGAGCTGGACGAGAACGGGAAAAACATCCATCCATGATCATTAGATCCAAAGAGGAGACACAGATGATCCCTCCTGTTCAGGAAAATCACACTGAAGAATTTTAGTGAGTGGCGACCTTGGAATGGGTATTCGCTCTCAAAAAACCCTCAACTACCTCACAGAAAACAATAGTCGACCAATCATTCAGAGGATTTCACGGAGAAAATATCACGATTGTGTGGAACACACAGAAAGGCACTATAACTGAAATGTTCTAATATGCCAAAAAGAATGATAAACCAATTGTGATAAACATCAGAGCCTGACCGTGCAAAATGAATGCGGTAATGTTACCACACAACCTTGTGACAGTTAATTTGCCTTTTAGAATGTATCATGTTCTAGACCACGTTAGAAAGTAGAACGATATATTTAAATATTACGAAGAGTTGTTAATGATGGTCTCAAAACAAGCTCCTGAATGACAACTGACTGCGATTAGATTACAGTGCTGATAGGAAGTCTTCCAAGGATGCCAACTCTCCTGCATCCTGTTTCTGACCCTCTTCAATCTGTGTCTTGATCACCCCCCCCTCTAGCACCAGTCCAAACAACCAGGGCCTGCAATGAGTGGATCTGGACATATCATCTGCCAAAGCATACGCAGATTACCTGACCTCGTAGGTAGGAGTCTCGTAAGATGCCAATACTTGAAAATACAGTGAACAATTTCCTCCATTGGACACTGACCATGAACGCTAAACCAAGCAATATATTTCATGCCATTAAGAAGTTTGTCCCCAACGCGGAACAAAAGCGACAAGGACACAAACCGCAATATGTGGCATACGATCACGGCCTAGAAATAGACGGACAACAAATTACTTATATCCACAGTATACTTGCCTATGTGGTTCCTCGTGAAGCTGATCTATAACGGCATGAAGGACAAGTCAATAAAAATCAGAGACATGGTATGCACAAAGTGACATGGAACTTAAAACAGCCCAAATTCAAGGTCTCTGAGTGGGCCGATGAAGCTAGCTTATGGGTGTTTGCATACATTTTTTCTGATTTAAACTTTTAAAAATGTTATTTTCTCAATTTTATTTGAGCAAATTTATAGGGAGAAAAAGCACTTTGTTTACTACTAAAGAGAGAAAGGGGGAATACCCCTAGTTTGTTTGTTTTGCTATTAAAGTGCACCTGTTTAAAAACAATTGCAAATAAAGGGGAAGTGGGGAATTCCCAAAGATGTAAACTTAGAACTGAGTGGTCAACTTGTTTATCCCAAACCATTGTTGTAAGATTCAGGGAATTCCCCCCCACAAAGTTATATATGGAAAGTGAGTGATCCGATGAAGTAATTTATGGGGATTTCAATTGGTCAGCTAGTGCCAGGGTGAGTTAGCATGAGTCTGTAGGTAGGTAATATATATTTTTAGATTTGATCCTTTGTGAAGTCAGTATATAAATTTGAGGATTGGATGGAGCTAAGACTCGCCGCCAGCAGTTAAAATCAGGAAGATGAAACTAGAGCTCTGGAGCTATTTACAGTATAATCTAGCTAGTTTTACTTTACAATGATGGTTAGATTTGCAGTTCTAAATCTAGTGACAGGATTAATTTATTTGATCAGCCGGGAGCTTGATAGCTTCTACATGGTCTGCTGTCGTCTTTTAAGCCAAAGAGCTTTCAGTTTTCGGAATCAAAAAGGGATTCCAATTGTGGTCCTATATGAGGACCTAGCGACAGACTGATGGTTGGTTATATCCCTGGATTTTTTTGTGGACCATTTGTCGGTCGAGGGAAAGCCCCGTCGTCTTGAACGGCTGGACAAGATTACCTTCAGGACTGAGAAAGATTCCCTTGGAATTATTACCTGAGATTTGTTTTATGAACTTGTGCGCTGTTCATTTTGGAGTCTTCGTTGAGAGGACATAGCATCGTAGAACTGCATCAAACGGCTCTTTTGAACATAAGTATTCAGTTATATCAATGGGCTGTGTAATGGTGTTTGTATTTTGATTTATGTAATATAATGTTTTGGACATTACCAAATTCTTGAACCCAATTACCAAATCATTAAAATATTGTCTATATTATATTTTTTAAAATTAAGATCACTTGGTGCACAAGGCTCATTTTAGTTTGAAAAGGTATTTGACCTTAGACGCCTATAAGACGTCAGTAACAGGGATTCAATAATGCTATTGCAACCAAACTGACGTGGGAGTTCACCATCTATAACCTCCCAATCATACGGCCGAAAGTATGGAAGCTATTCATCAAATACCTGAAGGCACCCCCACCGCAATAAGCAGATGCACACCACCAGCGCTCTGTACAGGGGAAGGAAAACACTCTGGCCTGAAAATGAAAAGGCTAACCAACATCGGTCAAATGTATGCACGTGTAAGTAGGTTCCATCTAAACAAGTTAAAAAATGGAAGTACACAGACAATCTACAGAAAATACATGCCAAAGTAAAAAGACGAAAGCAAGATGGAATGGTATAAAAAGATTAGAACAGGAAGAACGGCCATCTAATTCTAAGCTATTCTTAAATGAAATGGCTAGACGTCAGATGGATAGAGTAGGTCTTGGGTACAGAAAGAGCCAAAAGCTGATCAAAGACATGAGTCGTCAAGAACCAAAAGGAAATGCCTCACCGGACTAAAACAGATGAGGAAGACATGTTGGTCTACCTTACCATGTTTACGGATGTGCGAAACCAGAGCAGTGGTTGAACTGGGGAGTCTGTTCATGCAGGTCGAACACCTCCTGGCAGAACTTTATATGTATGGAACGCCATAGCTGCTGTCTTTTCCACATCAAACGCAATTCATGATCACTTCCATCCCCTCAATCGGAAGCTGTGGGGCAAGACAATCTTGGACTCTGCATTATGTCAATCATCGTCATTGTAACTGTTCCACATCCTCATGGTTGTAGCTACTCATTACCAAGTGGAAGATACAACTGTGCGCCATAGGCCAACACTGAAAGCACATCTCTACAGGTCTGGCACAGTAACCGCGTAGAACAAATTCAGAACCAATGCACGAAGAGCCCAACCCCATTCTGAATAGGTCACTTGACTTGATATTCCTGATGTGAGGAAAACAAACAATATGTTTCCTTCCAGAAATCACTGAGACAGCTAATAGACCAGATATCACCATCTTTTTCTCCAAAACAAAGACAAGTGATCACATAGAGCTGACGCTCCCTATGGAGGAGAACCGATCTAATGCATATGCAAAAAGTGCACAACCAAGGATCTATCTAGTGGTCTGACTGTGAAAGCAGAGTATGGTCTACATACTACTCTCCCATCGAAGAGGAATACATCAGTTCAATACATCAGTCAACAAATGCCTGCATCCTTGGGCATTCCTAAAGGACAGAGACAGGCTATAACTGATACAGCAGCCAAATTGCACTCGGAGAGCTATGTCTCTGTCTCACTAGACTCAAAGGCAATTCAGACAAGATGGAGCAGCAACTCAAGCAAGATGCTCTGAGAAGTGGAATGGTTGAGCGCTCACAACCAGGTTTAACACCGCAACAAGTCTGGTACAAAGCCAAGAGACCGCAGAACACACTAACAACAAAGATATCTCATAAGGTGAATTTCCCCTACTAAGTTACCTTCACAGAGGGAGATACATCGTGAGTGTTTATCCGATAAAACTAGAGAGTGCTGGTGTTTTCTCAATGAACTCTTCATATATATCAAGGGCCGACTGCCCTCACTCATCAAAACCCAAATGCAGAATGAGATAAAATTACCTTACACATACCAGCGGTTATCATAACCCCGACTGATAACCAAGGAAAAAGGGATTACAATCGTACCATAGACTTGATTATTTGCACTTATAAGCTCGTAATATGCTTTGTGACATAGTAGGGTTAGGTGTTTAGCTAGGACCCTCTATACATGCAAGGTCTCAAATTGTAATTTCACCTTTTTTCAAATATGGGCCATTTAATTTACAACATGGTAAAACTTCAAATACAACCCAATCATGTTGACTGTAGCCATAATTGTCCGTCTCTTCAGAAGGTTATAACATGTATTGTTTGTCCATCTATGGCCATTGTTTTTCGTGAGTTCTTGGTATCAAAAAAATGTCTACAAATTAAAAAACAGGGTCAATTTCCCCTTGTGCAGGGATCAAAATATAAGTTACTCTAAATTTTGGTAACAATTAAAAATGCTCATCTAGCTTATGTGTCAAAATAGGAAATAGTTTTGTAGCATCTGCATGCATAGTTATCAATGATGTGACCAAATGGTCATGGGGGCACACATAATTCATTGGCATTGACCTTCTTTGATCTCTATCTCGGTAAGTAAACATTTAACATACCAAAATTTAATACCGTTTGGAGTCCTCTTCCCTCAGGCATAATTTGCAAGTATTTAAACTATAATCAGAGTAATTTTAATGATTGACTCCTGTACAAGCTTGCAGATTGACCTTTTTTACCGTTTTAGTCATTGTACCTTATACACAGCCGTAACCAATAAACGTAAGTGGTACAAACTATACATTTTTGGAATCCTTATGACTAGACCGACAAAACATGGAAGTGTGTCAACATGGTTGGAGTAGTAGTGAAAAGTTTGACCCTTGTAACCTTAATTTGGCCTCTATTGAAAAAAAGACACCGCCCATTTGAGACCACTAAATAAATTGCATTGATCTAGCAGGATCCATACCATCTTACCTAAGGTGTCAACCTTTAGAGAGGAGGCGGGCAGGAAACGAACGCGCACGAGAGAGAGAGAGAGAGAGAGAGAGGAGCGAGAGAGAGAGAGAGATGATATATATAATATACAAAGTAGTACTATTAAAGCAGAGAAGAAAATACTGTCCGGTTAGAGAGTGCTCGATCCATGAAGGAGAGCTAAACAAAAAGAATCAGGCAGTAGTCAAATAGTAGTAATACTAGTTACTGGCCAGTTCATGCTGGGTTTGATGAAAATGCAAGTAACTGTCTGTACTACTTAATTTGACTACTGCCTGATTCTTTTTATATCTATCATATATCTATATATATATAATATTATATATTATATCTATATATATATATATATATTATCGGTGCTATGGCGACATTGCCTATTAGTTCTGATCGTTTGTTAACGATTGTTTGCAATCAAGTTGTTGTGTTCAAGGATAGCTGGTTGTTTTTCCTCCAAGCAGAGATGCAAATGGGCCGGACTTAGCCTAAATGTGTTAGATTGCCGAATTATTTTCCATGAGATCTCATAGTTTTCTGCTTGTTTTTAATGACCAGATATTTTTAGATAGTTCAGTTTCATTTGTATTTTTTATGAGGTGAACGATTTGACATGGTTCCTCTGAATCTTTCCTTGAAAGTTTTTCCTGCAAGGCCCTCTATAGGTCTTGCACCCTACACTTGATTTAACAACTGCTTGGTACACGATTGCTTCTGACAAGAACATCCCTTTAAAGGGAATTTACCCTGTACTTGCGGGTTGCGGGTAACTGCTTTTTGGTTCTTTATTGCTTTCGCACTTTACTTTCGCGTTGTGGGCTTTATAGCGCGCCGCGTTTTTAATACAACTGTAGCCTCACATTCACGCAATGCGGTTAAAAATCTTGTTGCTAATTTTGACCCTTTTGTGCGGAAGGCTTGTCATAGCAGCTTTAGGAATTTTTGCCCCCGATGTTAGTTTACAATTTGCTATATGGTGGGTTATACCATGTGACCTTCTTTTTGTTTTTTCTCTTACTTCTCTCTTTTTTCAGTTCGGCTACTGGATTTTTCCTGGCTACCCTGATGTTCTTAGAGCTTGGTGTGGTCGCTTTGTTCGAGTTAAACACTTCTCATTTGATGAGAGCTCGAGTGATTCTGCGCCGCGCGGCCAGGAATATTTGGTGATACAGGGAGGATGGTCGTCTGAATTGGCATGGACATAAACGGATCATTGTTTGGCCTTTCTGTATGGCTTGTATTGAGTGATACCAGGTCTAGGCTGACGTCCAGAAAGTTTACTGATCTGGACGCTGGTTCAACTGTGCATCTCAAACGGCTGTTAAAGGATCGGATCATGCACTTTCTATTTATCAGCATGGCAGCTGATGTGTTCTTTAACACCATGAGACCATCGTCCCTGTTATAACCCTAGTTCTGTTTTCAGATCGAACTTTAAGCTTATGAAGAGTACAATCCCACCAACTCAAAAATTTCAGCGCCATTCAAAGCGCCCATGGCGACATCGAAGGCTGTTGGATTGTGTCGCGTTTTGTACATGCTTGGTGTTGCTGTCGTAGAAGTAAGTTTTCGCGCGTGTTGGATTTGTAATGTGTAGTTCGTAGTGTGAAGTTCGTGGCCCCATCTAATCCACTCTTCTAACAGCTCCTCCGAGATCGACGGATAGAAATCCACGACGTCGAACATGACGAAGGAGGACTTATCTTTGTTTTTCCAGGCATTTTTGAACCGTTTATTACTTCTGCGCGTGTATTTTTCCATTGGTTTACATGTACTTTGTTTCTAATATTTGTGTTTAAGGTGGAATTACCCTTTTCAGAGGGCTAAAACTAAAAACGCCCTATGAAATTGAGGAGAAATACCTTTCTATGACTTTGTGTTTGACGACAATCGGAGCTCCCGTTCAAAAGTTATGATCGAAAAGTACTTCACAAACTGAATCTCTAATCATATTCTATTTTATTCTTTAATTTTTCAAGTAAAAAATGCAACTCAAAAAGTAAATAAGCTTTTTTTGTGTAAATGGAATGATTTTAAAAAATTAATTGTGAAAATTGAAGCACTTATTTTCTAACAATAATAGACATTAAAATAGCATTTTAAAATAGTACTAAAATTGAAAAACAGCGTTTCTAGAAATTGCTGATATTGTCTTTAAAGTTAATTTTAACAATACATCATCCTCGTAGATGGATTTCTCAAAAACGATTTATCTTAAAGAGATGGGATAAAAAGCGAATTAGAACATACTTATTGAACTACCGCATTGAAATAGAATAATGCCACTAGCCCTATGTAACTTGGTTTTTACGGGGGTTCATTGTTAAAGAGAAGAAAAAATAATTATTTTTTCTTCTTGTGCACCAAAGATCCCCTTTTAAATCAAGTTCTCCTGGGCCAAGTGGCATTATTCTCGTTCAATGCATAGTCCAATAAGGATGTGTTAAATTTGCTTTTTATCACCATCAGCTATAAGATCAATCATTTGAGTAAATCCGGGTTACAAGGATGACATGTCTTAAAAGTCAACTTAGAGATATTGGCAATTTTTCTAGAAACACTGTTTTTTAAGTTGTAGTATATTTTAGAAAGGCTATTTTACTTTTTTTTTATTAATTTAGATAATATAGGCTCACTTTCCAAATATATTGTGGAACTAATCAGAGATCAAAAAAGCTATTTAATGTTTGAGATATGACTTTTTTAAAGTGGAAACAAAAGAAAAAAATAAATATCGCAAGCTGAGAAAAAAATAAAATACAAAGAAATATGATAAGTGATTTCAGTTGACGAAGTTACATTTTTCAATAATAAATTGTGAAGGAAGAAGCTCCGATTGTCGTCAAACAAAAGCAATAGAAAGGTAATTTCTCATCAGTTCAATTGTAGCTTTTTTTTTAAGCCCTTGAAGGGGTAAGTCCACCTAATATTGTCCAACATGATTTTCTTTACTGGCTTGCCTACCTCTCGATTTGTAGGGTTAATAAGCTGTACATTGGGTAGTTTCCAAAATTGTCTTGGTTCTTGAGCGTTATAAAGGATGGTTTCTTTGCGTACTGTAAATTCTGTCTGCTATGTGAGCCTCTTTCGCTATGTTGTCAAATTCTTGTTCTATTTCATTGATCATCTGTTCATCAGATTTCTTGTATTTGTGTTATGTTTCCGGCAAAGTTTGTCGTGTTTGTCCACTGTCCATTTCTTAGATATGTCTTGATTGTATGCGTTTGTAGAGCACTTTCTTCGATAGTTGATTTTCTTTGATGTCATGTTAAGTTATTTGAAATGGGGCACTTAATTTCCTGAATTCGATTGATTCAACCATATCCAGTAGTTAAGCTTCGAAATCTAGCCATTCCTCGACTGCGGTGGTGGTCTATTTGTTTTGAAGCCGAAGTTCTCATACTGTTAAGCTTCAGATTCATCGCTAATGTCTTCAGATGTTTCATCCCTGTTGCTGTTGCGAAGTGGAAGAGCGCCTTCCAGCGCATCCTCTTTATTAGATTCCAGTTTTTCGGAGTAGGCAGTTTCAGATACTCGAGTTTGACTGGTTAGTTGGTTATGTTCTTATCGAGTAGTCCATCTTAAAGGTGTCCATGTTTGCTGTACTCACGTCAGTTTGTGATTAGAGTGCTCAACTTACATAAATGAATAAATAAGGAGCATTATTATATATCACAAGTTATTTAATCACAAAATTTCTGTGCAGAGTGCTCTATTCTATATCAGAAAGGAGCAGAAGAAGAAATAATACCAAACTAAGTTTGTACAGATTAGCACTGGCTCGCTACATCGTGTTTCACGCTATTGCGATCGTCAGACGAGTGGGGCTACTTCATTCTACCACGGCTTTTTCGTTGCTATTGGCGACATCTGCTATAGTTATGCATCGTTTGTTTACTCGCTTTGTTTGCATCAAGTTGTTTGTGTGCAAGGATAGCTGTTTTTTCCTCCAAGCAGAGATTGCAGATGCCCCGGACTTTCGCCTAAATGTGTTAGATTGCCGAATTATTTTCCATGAGATTCATATGTTTCTTGCTTGTTTTTTATTGACCAGTATGTTGAGATATGTTCATGCTTCATACGCTTAAAGTCGATATGGAACAGAAAACATAGGGTTATACAGGGACGATGGTCTCATGGTGTTAAGAAACCCATCAGCTTGCCAATGCTGATAAAATAAGAAAGTGCAGTGATCAAGATCTTTTTAAAACAGCCCCGGTTTGAAGATCACAGTTGAACCAGCGTCCAGATCGTAAAATTTCTGGACGTCAGCCTAGACCTGGTATCAACTCAATTACGCCATACGAAAGCCAAACATGATCCGGGTTATGTCCATGCCAATTCAGACCATCCTCCCTGTATCACCCAATATTCATGCCGCGATCGCCCGCAGAATCATCCGCGCTCTCATCAATGAAGAAGTTGAGAAGTTTTAACCGGACCAAAGCACCTACAACAAAGCTCTAAAAGCCTCAGGGTAAGGAAAAAAAATCAAGTACAGAACTGAAAAAGACGAAAGTAGTAGAAGAGAAAAATCAGAAAAAAAAAAGGGTCCAAATGGTATAACCCCACATATAACAAAATTGTAAAAACTAACATCGGGCAAAAATTCCTCTAAAGCTTGCTAGACAAGCACTTCCAAAAGGGTAAAACAATAAAACAAGATTTTTAAACGCAATTGCGTTGGAAGGAGCGACAGTTGTATGAAAAACGGTCGGCGCGCTAATAACAGCCCACAACGCGAAAGTTAAAGTGCGAAAGCAATAAAGAACCCAAAAAGCAGTGTAACTGCACCGCAAGTCAAGGGAAAAATGCTTGTCAGAAGCAATCGTGTACAAGCCGTTGTTAAATCAAGTGTAGGGTGCAAGAACTATATGAGGCCTGCAGGAAAAACATTTCAAGGAAAGATTCAATAACCCATGTCAAATCGTTCACTCATAAAAAATACAAAAATGGAAACTGAACTATCTCAACATATATCTGGCGTCATTAAAAACAAGCAAGAAACATATGAGATCTCATGGAAAATAATCGGCAATCTACACACACATTTAGGCGAACGTCGGCATCTGCAAAAAATCTCTGCTGGGAGGAAAAAACAGCTATCCTTGAACACAAACAACTGATGCAAACAATCGTTAAACAAACGATCAGAACTAATAGGCAGATGTCGCCATAGCAACCGAAAAGCCGTGGTAGAATGAAGTAGCCCCACTCGCGGACGATCGAACTAGCGTGAAAAACACGTGTAGCGAGCAGTGCTAATCTGACAAACTTATGTGATGTATTTGTCTTCTGAGTATAGAATAGAGCACTCTGCACGAAATTTTGTGATAAAGAACTTGTATATATATTTATTATATATATAAAAAATATATATATGATATATATATATAATATATGATATGTGACCCCAATTGATGAGGTCGATAAATCCTAACGCTTGATTTTGATACTAGAACCATTATGACCAAAAGGGACAACGCCAGTAATTCACACAAAGAAATTAATCTAAATTTAATAGATATTTAATAATTTCTATCTTTGTTTCTTTTGTTTTCAACATTCTACATACCAGTCTTTGTTAGCCACAGGGTTCATACTTTTACTATTTTAAGTTTCCACAAACATTCATGAAGCTTGTAGTTGAAACATGGGCCAATTAAATTCACAAATTACATGTATGACATGTGAACAGATGTGATTTTACATTCGATCGCCAACCATGCTTTTAAATACCCAAACCAGTGATAATTATTTATAATAAGAAATCAAACTCCAAGGGACAATGAAAATCCAAAATTTGGTATTCTAACATTTGTTTTGACCTCTAAAGATGCATTAGAGATTCACTTGAAAATCAATAGTGATAAGAACCCACAAACAAATCAATTACAGTAATGAATTCAAAATTGTAACTCCTGATTATATCTGGTGATATCTGAATATTATGAACTTCTATAATCAACATAATTATGTTAACCTATTCACATGCCAATTGTGCAGTATTAATTTATGCTCATAAGTGGTAAACACTGTGCGCGAGCGATAAAGTTATAAAGGCGATGTCCAAAGGTATACAAGTGGCAAGTGCTGATCGCAGGATTATATTTCTAGTCGTGGCAGCGAAAATACCAGTGTAAACATCTCAAATAAATTGAAATACTTACATAATCATGGGGTTATTCAAATGCTTGTCTGTAAAATCATAATCAACACGAATCCATGTTCAGTGCGATGTTGAATTACCATACCGGGAAATAATTCGATGAACTTGTCAACAACCATAGCGAGTCACAAAACTAAGGTTGAATCACGTATCCATGTGTGGACATCGGTTGAATTAGCGTTACCCAAAAGCCTAGGGATAAATAAATCAATACCCATACAAATTCTTATATTTATATCCGATGAAATGCAATTTCCAATCATAATTTAATCCAATTTGAAATCTTCAAAAAATATGTTAATTACAATTTGCGAATAAACTTATCAGACAAAATTCAAATTTCCAAAAATAAAATATCAAAAGGAAATATTTGTTTTCATATTTGGAAAACTAAAACAAAACTCAATCGATACATAAATGTAAGAACAAATTCTTACACAAGCATGTCAAAATCAGTAATTACAATTCGTAAACTTTCAACCAAGTGGAAAATTTAACCAACGCCAAAAGGTGGCCGAAATGAATATTTAATTGTAATGTAGTTCCGGAATATGACGGTAAACATAAATTTTAAAAGGATTTTTTTTATTTTTTTTATTCATTTTAAGATTTGTGAATTCGGCAATTTTCCAAAAGTTCAAATTTACTTTCCGGACATAAAAATTCAAAATATTACAGCCACGAAAATTAGCACACAGAATTATGAACTAAATCACTCGGGTGGAATGTGAATAGGACACCTGTGTGATTGGAGTGAACTCTCATCGTGTGACGATGTTACATACTGGACTATTGATGCGCGTTCAGGCATGGACGGGTATCGTCATAATATTTGTGGTTCAAATAATGTTAAAAGTTCTAACCTGAATAAATAACATTGGACGTTAATATGTCGCACAAAAAAGTGTTAACAACTTATATTCTGAATGTAGTAAATTTGTAGCATTCCAAATACTTATTACAGTAAGTTCTCATCATTTTTACAACTCATTACAAAATTTACACGAGACAATGTTTCAACTCACCATTTAAAATGGCTTCAACTTAGTTGGCAATCGACCCTTCTGCCAGCCGCCCGCCATCTCAGCAGATCCAGCAAACAGCATGCACATGTACCAAATTTTATAATTTTCGCTCAATCTCAATGTACCACACGCATTATTTTGCATTGGTCTAATACTATCTCGGCAGACTAAATAAACGTGCAACCTAAAGTTAGTCCTGTCTAGAATTACTGCGAACATTAACTTTTGTTCCAAGCCTAAATTCTACAGGCAAAACTAAACTAACATCGCTGAATGGTCTTAGCGGCAGGGGCGGGTCATGTCGTATGATCACCAAAACGAAATTCGCGCTCCTGGATGCAAATTTACGATCACTGCGCAAGGAACTATAGGTCATAAAATATTGCCCAAACACTGCCAACTAAATTTTTACGCAAAAATATTTTCACAAGGATAAAACATGCGATTCTACGTGTCACGTTGGATAGGACTCCAATAGAAACTATTTGTATTTAGATTAGGAATATATTTATTTTGTAATTAAGTGATGCAATGATTTGCTAGTTAAAGATCTTGGCGTAGTTAAGAGTTCGGCACCAAGCGGCGGGTGGATTTCAAAGAATGCAAAATTGCATCTGTTATGTTAGAGACTTGGCGAGCGCGCTTTATTAAACAACTCTATTGTAAAGTTAGGCTGGGATTCTATGGAATGCAAAAGCGCACCTGTGACAAACATTGCTGGCTCTTATTGTGAATTTTTGTTTTAATTCACTTGTGATTGGATGCTGGGCGAAAACATCAACTTTGTTTCCCTTGTCCTGGGACAAACCTATATGTATTGCAGGGTGATACTCTATGGGGAGTGTCACTTTAAATTTTCGTGTTTGGGTGGTCCGTAATGCAAAGTTTCCTTCTACTGAAGAGAAGTAAAGGCATGGCCGTGACACAACACGTCTTTGCTGGGGATGTTACCTGGAGATCGACACGCATCACTATCCACTTCACAAAGTCATTTTCTAATGGATCCTAGTAATTTTATTTTTGTGTAATCACGATTACGATTGCTTTTAGAGGCAAGAATGTTTAGATGTATTTTTATCTGGTAAAGAATTTCAATTTACAAATTTATCAAGGCATGTGAAGAGAATTAAGATTAAAATTTGTAAATGAGGTATTGGGGGTGGGGGGGGTTTTAAAATAAGCCAGAATTGCATATATTCATTTTTTTTTTCCCGATGCAATGATTATGTGCTTATGCGAGTATACTTGTTGCGGGAATATTTTGGTAATATTTGAATATTTCTTGGAATGAAAGAATATGCCGTACGATTATATTATTTTGGAAAATGTGAATAATATTGGCATGAAAATAATTATATTGCAAAAGGAGACTAATATTTGCATGAAATTACAGGAAGGCCAGAAATTCATGAAATGCCTTGAGAATAGAATCCGTTTGTTTGGAAGAAACTGCCTTCAATCATTTAAATCAAGTTATGTAGTTTAACGTTTGCATATTTTAAAAATCATCGTCCAAAAAGAGTATTTCAAGTTTATTGAGAAAATTCATTGGTTCTAAGCATTTTTCTATTTACCGAATTGGGTTAATTTTATCATGAGTTCAAGTTTAAGAGAATATTAATTTTCATTCACCAAATTATGGGGGATGATTGTATTTAATGTGGAAGACTTTATGAACCAGAAATCAGCAAAACTTAATGAAATAAACAAAACTTTTTTGCAATGATAAACTGGACCTACAGATTATTAGTGCTGTATGCCTCTTTTCTTTCTGTAGTCCACCGTTGGTCTGGTTTTCATCATCTTATTTCGCATCTATATGTGTTGGGATTGGATTCTGGTTTCCTGATTTTGCGGTAATTCTTCATACTAATTTTAAGCGGTTTTATGTCATCAACACTACGGGGACTTTTCTATAAACTCATCTCGTTCAAGAACTGTAAATGCTACCTAGAATTCAACAAATTGCGCGCACATTTTGGGTAAAAGGACATTTTCAGCGTGATTACTATGGTCATCACTTCAGGTATGCTTTATACCTTTCATGGGACATTTGCCATATACGCACAGTGAATTCACTTCATCAATGGACATTGACCGCATTTAACGCTGTAATAACCCGGGAATATAATTTGTATCAAAATAGATTAACATATTATGAATGGAATACAGAACTGTAAAGGAAAACTTGGTTTTTTTTTAATCATTTTAATGTTTGTGTTTTGTGTTTATATCTTAAGAATTAAATCAAAGTATATAATTGGGTCCAGGTGGTTTTAATCCTAGTGTCTAGTTGAGCGATATTAGTATGGGGTGACAAAATCACACTTCATTTTTCATTTTAACTCAAAAAATATTATATTTCTTAATACATAAAATGGAAATATAAATAATGATGATTGTTTTTATTAGTTTATACTGTGCCTTTAATTCATTTATGTGACTATCTTTAGTTCTAGATGATATTTAAATTACAACAGAAAAATAATATTATTTGACATCTCTCAGTCCCTGTTAATCCTGTGGGTCGGCCGATAGAAGAAATTGTGGTTGCATTGTGTGTTTTGATTTATTGCAGACTTTTCTTGATACACTAACAATATTATTATACACTTACTATAAATATATCGGACGGCGAAGAGTGTAACGTCAATAGAACTAAAGCGGATATCGTCAAATGTAAACGTTCAAAGGTCGTCTCAATTAAGCAGACTCACGCAATTCGGTTTTTACAGATAGGTCTAATGAAAAGAACAACAAAACAACTCACGAAATTGAATTTCTGTGTTTCATTGTTTTTCCTACTGAAATTGATGTTATTCACCCTTATCATCGTAGAAAGAGCTAAAATAATGACTGATAAAGAAAGGTTGTTTGTTTGTGAGTGTGTGGGTGTGCGTTTAAAAATGTTTTATTTTGTTTTTCTTTTCTAACAATTTCAATGTAGTAAAATGAAATGGGTAGCATGCTTTCAAAGTTAAACCTTTAGAAAGAAATAATACGAATCAGTTTTTCATCTGCTCGTACAGGAACTGAAGTATAATATAATAAAACCAAACCATCGTTTTGCAAAAGCATACAACATCGAGAAAATGATTGAAGATTCTTAATAGATACCTATATTGTCGGGTGGAGCGAGTGGTAGGGAATGTAATGACAAAATGGTGATGGTGGGAGGATATTACAACCTGACGCCATAACTCCAATAGACAAAGCGATTTTTAAGAAAAGTCAAACCTATGCGGAGATACAGGACATATAAGTTACACACTTATCAGAAACATTACTAACATCATTAGCATTATGAACGTTTTTGCGATGACGTGTGGTCTAGTGGAAACTGCAGGACTCGTGATCATTAGACCGTGAAAATCGTGAGTTCGAGCCCCACTATGGTCAAGTCTTGTTTGTGTCCCTTGGCAGACACTTAGTCTCACTTGCCTCGTCCACCCAAGCGAAATCTGGGGAGCTGATATGGGAATATTACAATCTAACTGCATGATAGACTTGTGCGCTTGTAAGGCCATGTCTTTGAGCAGCCACCTAAATGAAGCAAATTATTGTGACGATGTCTGGTAGACGTTTCATATAGAAGTCCCGTGATGCAAATGAGGTATTACAATTGATTCCGTCAATGCGCTTTATTACGTTGTGGGCAGTACGCTTGACGGAATGAGTACAAATACCTCATTTGCATCAATGGGACTTCTATATGAAAACGTCTACCCGATTTCTTGAAGGCGGCGTAATAATAATTGTCACCGCGCTTTGAGCCTGTTTACGGGGATTAAGCGCTATATAAAACTGGTTATTATTATTATTAATTTGAGATCTAACTTAATATTAAAATTGTAAGTTTGAAATAAACATGGTTTAGATCTTAAAATTAAACTTGTATGTATATGTAAAATTTACATGCTTGTTTTTAATTTAGCGTTTAAATGTTTAATTTATTTCTAAGGTGCTGCAACTGTGCTGCCTCCATAGGCCCTACTTCACTGTGTGATAAGTAAATACTATGAAGTGTTTAAAAGTGTGAGAAAAACCTAAACAGTGTAAATGATAAAAACGAGTGAAAGTGATAACACTTTCATAAATTGAATCTTGTGTGAATGATAAAACGGAAGTGCTTCATGTTTAATCACGATTCTGCAATATTCAAAGAATTAATGCACCGAGTAATGCAACGATATATCCTATTTCCTCTGTAAAAGGCCTTGGTACTGTTTCCCATCGACAATTTCCCCGTTTTGTAATTTTAGTTTGTGTGTTTTAATTTTAGTTTGCCCGTTTTGACTTGAGTCTGCGTGTTATAATTTGAGTTTGCCTGATTGAATTTGTGTTTGCCCGATTGAATTTAAGTTTCGTTTAAATATTGAGGAAACTTATTAGTAAAGCGGGCAAAGTAAAATTAAAAGGGACAAACTAAATTTAAAACGGACAAACTAAAATTAAAACGGGAAAACTAAAATTCAAACGGGCAAACTAAAATTCAAACCCGAAAGCTAAAATTAAACACGCGAACTAAAGTTCAAAACGCGCAAACCAAAATCATACCCGCAACTCAAATCAAAACGGGGAAACTAAAATTAAAACGTGAAAACTGAAACACGCAAACTAAAATTAAAACGGGCAAACTCAAATTTAAAAAAAAAAACGGGAATTTGGCAGCGATGGGACAACGACTTTGGTGTATTTTCGTGATGTTAACCGTTTAGAAGCTGTTGCCACGTGTTGATAATGCCGCTCAGAGTCTAATGCGACCTGGAAAAGAAGCCAAATTCATAAATACCTTGATCAAAATATACAACTGAAATTGCTTATGCTTTTGCAATAACATTTTTAATGGACTTCATTCAAATTGCCAAACTTCACCGCGTCCACACCATTGCTACCAGACCACACTTAGCCGACGCAGAGGTCCTACTTACCCTTGCCTTTCCAAACCCCCTTTTTTGTTACCAACCCATTCGGAATTCGTTACAAAGCACCCAATATGCTTATGATTTTGGTAGCAGTGGACCAATTAAAGGGTCATCCTTTCATTTACCAATTAAAGGGTCATTCCTTCATTTACCAATTGATTAAGTTGAATATGGAGTAACACCCTGAGAGGTGGTAGAGGAATATCTTCTTGTGTGCATGTAAAGGCCAATTCTTGATCTGCTTAATACAACATGTGTGCAAGAGCCTTTGAAGTCCTTATTTTGGGTGAGATGCTAAGGCTGCATCATCTGCAAACAGCATGATATAGATTTCTTATAACTGTCCTTAACTTGGTCTTGGCTCGGAACCTTAGCTTGCAGCGTTGAAAGGCGGCCCTCAGATCTAGAGTGACGGTATACACCAACTGTTGATGACTGGATGACGTGCCTTAAAATCATAATCTATAACACGCAGTCCTGTTTGAAATCCCTCTTGACTCCAATTCATTCGAAAGGTTACCATCAAACTCCATAGTACTCGTTACCATCATGAGAGATCTTACTATGCTGAGAAGTTTGGGTGGGCAGCCAGTCAGAGGAAAACATCCTAAACTTGGCTGTCTCTGCTCACTAAATAAGAGTGCATTCTGGTTCTATTCTCTACACCTTCAGGCGACGGACGGAGAATACCATATCTATATAACTGTTGACTTTTGAGATCAAAGCCACATTGCGACTCATCTGTGTATTTTTATTTGCAAAATATCTGCAACATGTGCAAGACAAAACAGCCTGCCAATAATACTGAGGAGGGAAATGTCCCCGGGAAATGCCACGATTGTTACAGACACTTCTATTCCCTTTGTTCTTGTACAGGATGTTGATGGTGGCATTCGCTCTATAGCTGGGACTGCCTCGGTACCTAGACCCTCCCAGGGTCTGTGGTATAAACGACTGGTAATGGAGACTAATAATCCCTCTGAGTCAAACCAATTAGGCCAAGAAAAATAAATGTTGATTGCCCTTTCACCTCCAAAAAAATTTGGGTCGGTAGGTCGCTATATTTTTTTTTTTTTTTAGGAAGAAGATATGCAAAGCCTGGTTTTTTTACATGTAGAGCCTATGCTTGTTTTTTTTTGAAACTCTACCGACCAGTTCATACACGAATGATATTTCAGCGAAATGGAGTAAACCCCAAATACCAAACCTCTCTTCATATTCTCTATTTGTAACATAAACAAGATTCTATTTATTTATTTTTGTAAAATCAAATTTGAGTTTTAATTCATTTTCGATGTCATTCATGTATATTTTGTCATACTTTTACCTGGTTCTAATTTCACTGAAATATTGCACGAACCGTCCATTGAAACCGTTGGCTATTTATAGCTAGAGCAATCGGGCGATCGCCCACTTCAGTGACTACCGACGGATTCGGCGATATTCCCATAAAAATCATACACACCAATTGGTTAAAACTTCAGATATAGTACATATTATATCACCTTTTAATCCATCAGTAGATTTGTAAATCCCGTTCAAAGTGCATAAATCATACTCAAAAAGCGGCTGGATTACCGGCTGGATTACTTTCCAATCCATTTTGGAAGTGCATCGCCATATTTATTGTTACGCACATGCGTGCAGCCATTTTCGCGCAACTTACTGCGCATGTGCAAAACCCACCCGCTTCACATTTGAGATAATACGCACCGCAATGATCGAATTCTATTGTCAGTTTTTAGTGGGGAAAAGTTACTGTTTTTAACCCTGTTTTTCAAAGCGGGATATAAGTGGACACAAAGTGTATGCACTGTCTACTCATCACTCATTTCTGGACTATATTTCAAGATGCAAATGGGGGAATTTCCCTGAAGCGGATGGATGATTTTCTGCCGGATGGCAGTCTTTTGCTTTCAAAAATCTTTGCAAGGATTGCTACCGTAGGGCCGTAGACGTGTACTGCCAGCGACGTTGAGGGGGAAGGACCGCTGTCAGGCCTTCCAAGGTGCTGTGTCTAGGGGTTGGATGTTCAATTTTGGGGTGTTGTAGGGTTAATACCTGCGGTATTTCAGGAGGCATCTTGTGAGTTATGTTCTGGTCGGACTTGTTCCTTAAACTGCTGGAGAACAGTGCGATACCATCAGGTGCTTTGTTTTTCTGGTAGGGCTAGCGATTCCAAGGTTGTCACTTCCTGGTTGGTCACCCTGCGCTATGCTCAGCTCTGCCAGTTCAGCACTTGTATGACAGCGATATCCTCCCATTTAGGTATTGTCCATTACCTTGGCGGATGAGAACAAATTTTAGTTCCAACGGCAGAGGGAGAATGAGGAGAAATCCCACCGGTCAATGGACAACAACATATTGCTGCTTAAAACATTGACGCACAGGGCGTATGAAAAAATGGAAATTCTTCGGCCATCAGGCTTTCAGACAGGGGGCGAATACAATGTATGAGTAGACCCTCGGCTGCGGTTATTTCCGGAACTAAAACTTCCAGGCCAATCCCGTGCAGTTTTTTATGCCGAACTGGACATAAAAAAATTTCTGGCAACAATTTGGATTACAAAAATCGCAAGAAATTACTCAAATAATACTTCAAGTAGCTGGACCAGACGTCCAGAAGGATTTTGTCTATGACGGAACAGTGGGAAATCGGCACAACATCACGAACTGCTGGCCCTGATATGCCTCGTCTAGCTACTTTCAATCCTTCTGAGTGTCGACGTACAAACGTGCGCACTTTGCATCACAAGGAAAGTTCACCACTACAACCCCCCCCACTTTTCCAGGCTGCATCGATGTAGGACTTGACATTGTTTGGTATTCAGGAACACCGCCTAATCACAGCATCACCCCAACTGACGAAGTATGGTCAGATGACAAAAAATGGTATCGTTTACAGCTCTTCTACAGACAGAGACATGGGGGGTCGGATGGCCATACCAAGCATGTCCAAAGTATGAGTTGAGTGTACATCAGTCAGCCAGCGGATCCTAACAGCTACTTTCCATGGTAATCCACGGCTCACAGTAACAACTGTCTATGCCCCAACAGAGTCAGCTGTGGAACACAGACAAGTGACACCTTTTTATTACACTCTCAAATAGAACACCTTGAGACTGTAAAGGGAGGCATGATATCCATCTACTAATCGGGGCCTTCAATGCCAGAATTGGCAATGATAGCCACCTGTCTAACCCATTAGTTGTTGGTCCTAACTGTTACCATGAGGAAAACTAACACCAATGGGAGAGGCTTGCGTTCATCTGTCAAGAGCACCAGCTAAGGCCAGCTCAGGCAAAGATTCCCCAACAAGCAGCCGTCTATGGACCTGGTTGCACCCAAATGGTTCCAAATCCCCGTGGACCTACACATAGTCAATGGCAAATGGGTGAATTCTTTCCGTAACTGCAGAGCCTACAACACTGTGGAGCTTGATTCTGATCACAGAATTCAAGCATCCGTCTACAAAGGCCAGCCTTAGAACATTCTAAAGGTAAAGCCGAAGAAGGGACCAAAGTTGACTGGAAGAAGTACAAAATCCTTCTTCAAAAAGATAATTTCCGGATAAAAAACTTTCCAATAGGTTTCAGATCATTCAAGAACCTAGAACCCCTTCATCTGTGTCAATCAATGAACGGTACAACCTAATTGAGGAAGCGGTTGAAGCAGCAGCCAAAGAAGTGTTGGCAAATGCAGCCCCGGTGGAATGCCTAGCTGGGTGTCTGAGAAAACCTTACGGCTGAGGCAGGAGCGAGGACAAAGGCAAGAAGAAAATTCTTCATTGATAGAACCAACAACCATTCAAGGAATGCATGGCGGAAGTCTCAATGCACGGCTGAATGAATCGTATAAATCTGATGAACTGGTCAAACTCAACAAACAGATGGATGACTTGAAGATGAGAAGGGTGAATGTAATACAACACCCGTGGGAAAATGATCAAAAAATCTCTGGTCAGGATGAAGATCTTACACCAAAGTCAAGAAAAGGGATGGTACAGCCCATCAAGTGAAAAAGAACTTCTTGATGAGTGGCGCGGCAATACTGAGCTTCTACCAACAAGCTAATGGTCCACCAAATCTGACAGACCTCTACTGCTGATCAGGACCTTCCTATATGCCAAGACCCACCATCCCTCGAAGAACCCAGAAAGGCAATTCACGGACTGAAAAACAACAGGGAGCTGGAGTGGACAGTGTGCAAAACATCAGAAGCACTTCCAGAGGGGTGGGGAGGTAATGTGCAGGTCATCCACAAGTTGTGCGTGGAAGTTTTCGCCACTCGTACACCCCCAGAACAACAGTTGGATCACTAACATCATTGGTCCTTTGCCTAAGAACGGAGACCTCAGCTGCATGGATAATAACAGCGGCATTACCTTGAGGTCAGGGGAGCAAAACGCTACAACAAAATCCGATTAACAAGAATAGGAGAGCATGTTGATCCTACACTAAGATCCAACCAAGCTGGTTTTCGCCCCGGTAGAAGCTGTGACAAGCAGGTTCACATCCTAAGGAGATTCATGGAAGGCTTTTCAGAGTTATCACCTCCCATCACTATCACCTTCATCGATTTTAAGAAACCTTTGACTCGATCAATAGGAAGGTCATGTTCCGGTTCTCGGCACTATGGTATCCCAGACAGGTTGCAGTAAAAGCCATAGGGCGTTCTCTACAGCAATTCCAAAAGCGCTGTTATGGTAGATGGAAATATCTCGGAGCCTTTCCTCGTTCAACAGGGGTAACGTTATGCAGGGAGATGTATTAGCTCCCTTTATTTTTCATTGTGCTGATAGGACTACTTGCTGCAAAAGGCATCTAAAGATACAGATTCCGGATTTGATGATACATCCACGTCAGTCCAGGAGGTATCCAGCCAAAAGTCTTAAACGACCTAGATTTCGCTGACGATATTCCTAATGGAGTCTTCAATCCCTAGAGCTCAGGCCACAGTTATTCAAGGACAGCAGCCTGAGCTGAAGAATTGGGCCGGGTCATCCAGTGTGCAAAAGACAGAGTACATGACTACCAACTGCAACCCACTTCCACTGCTGAAAAACAAGGTTTATGGCGAGTGCATCAACCATGTCTCCGACTTCAAATATCTTGGTTGTATGTGGCTTCCAGTTCTAAAGACATTAACAGGAAGAAAAGCCCTTGCCGGGGCAGCATTTGGGAATTGGGAGGCATATGGAGAAGTCAAAAGTATTACCAATCGATATGAAAGTACGCCTCTTCAACACACATGTGTAACAGTATTTTTGTATGGCTGCGAACTTGGGTGCTGACAAAACAATTTGGAGAGTAAGGTCCAATTCTTTTGCAATTGCTACAGAATCATGCTGAACGTCAAGCGCATTGATCGTTTCCCAAATGCCAAAATCTAATGCTTCTAAGGTACTGAGCCTCTGATAAACCGAGTAATACTGAGACAGCTTACTTCGTTGGTCAATTCTAAGGATGCCCAAGGAGAGCCTAGTAGGTTATATGCCTTTTACTACACACCAACACATGGCAAGAGGAAGCATGCCGACAGAGAACATCATATCTGCTCCGCTCCAAAAGCTCTTGGGGGACACAAACAACATGTTGCCACCAAAGGCTATCTCCAACTTGGCCCAAAACAGGAGTGACTGGAGGAAACTTGCGGGGTTGGGGGAATCGCCTGCTGCGCAGTCGACTGATGATGCCTAAGGTGTGATTTTTCTTTCTCTAAAAATACCAACTTTAAACTCATCTGTAACAGAAAAAGTCCGATCGAATTTCGACTGGACGTACAGTGCCTCGACGTATTCAGACTACACTCTAGATTCGTGGCGGGCTGCAGATGGGCATATGCTACCACCCGAAAGGGGGTATATACAGTTTTTTTTCGTTATGGAAAACCGGTTTAGAAAAAGCAAGTGATTTTATTTCCATAAAACTTCTCAAAATTGAGATTTTGCCTCTCAAAAAAAAAAACCGCGACCGGATTTTTCGATTTTTTCGGTCGGTCGGGAAAGGGCATCAATTTTTTTTTCTTGGCCTTAGGTTCGTATGGGGCGTATGGACGGTCCCTTGGGGGTCAAAAAGGTGTGAGTGCAGTATTAAAAGAACCGATGCCCAAGGGTGCGGGGTGATCATGTTTTTTGGGTTTTTTTTAGGATTTTGTTTGGATTTGTTTTGTATATACAACGTGTTCGGTGAGTAAGACTTTGTAAAGTGCAATTTCCAAATAAATAAATAAGTTTGATTTTATGTCATTGAACCTACTGTGCCCTGAATTCGAAGACCGTCCGCGAGACTGTAGGACATTCTATGGAGGTACCGCCGCGCCTTCTATCCAGCTCCGGGGGGGGGGGGGGGGGGGGGGGAAAAAGTATTAACCTACGAGTTACAATACGCTCATCACCAAGGACACAGTTCATGGGATTGTACTTGTACATACATTGATATGACTGTGCTGGTGTAATCTGGTATCATAATATCATACCAAAACACCAGGGGGTGTATTTTCTAAATACATTGCTGAATGGAAGGCTACTGACTGTGCCAAGTGAATTGAGATTTTACTAGCTCAGAGTGTCAGCTTATGAAGGGGACTCAAACTTGGTATGCCACTATGATTCATCCGGTGCAGTGTTCCTCTGGGGCCCTTTCCGCAAGTGTCGTCGAGTGCAGACTGATGAACTATGTTCGCCTTAAGTACAGAATAGTGCTTCATCCATCTTCTAGTTCTTTGGTCTTGTCGGTGATGGCCTCGCCACACTTTGACTGTTGCAGTAGCTGTCTTTATGCCTTCGAGGCATGCCTCAATGTTGCCAGTGTCCAGATGCCTGCATGTGGAAATTCAATGGTCAGTCCAATACTTATTTTTTTTCATTATGACTAACCTGCTGAAATTGGATTCTGACCAGATCTTAACGGTCTGAAGAGTCTCTGGAGATTGATTGTCCTTGTAAGCTCGAGATTAGAACTTATCCCAATCTTTTTGTTGATCACATTTACCAAGGCTCTAAGTGCAGCAGTCTCCGTTGTAGACTTTAAATTATACCAATTCTAGTTGAGGACAAGTTATATTTGCCTTGAAATGGAGGAAAACGTAACTTAAAAATTTGGCAAAAGGTCTGGAGGATGAGTCTTGCTGACATTTCCTTCACTTTTCTAAACACATCTTTAGAGAGTATGGGGTCACAATGACATCATGAAATTCGTAAGTCGGCAAAAGTGTAAATTTCCACAGACAAAGACAGTGTATACTAGGTGAAATTCCGTTTTCAAACACCCTTAGGGGTGTTGGATTTGTTTTCTACAAAGACCTAAAATTCCAATTTTGCAACGAAAAAAAGTTAATTATAGTAAAATAGGATTATGATTTTCACTCGTTTTCGGCTCTGAGCGATGCAAAAAAAAAAAAACATGGTTTTATGCAAATATGAAGAATTTTAGAACTATAAGGGCTACTGGGCAGAACATTTTCAGAAATAACCGTGCACTTATTCTTTGGTGGTAACTGAGCCCCACATCATCGACTTTACGCACTTAACCCGAACCCCGGTGAAGGTTCTACATTCAGTTTATACTGAATGACCGGCATGGGAAAATATTTCCTTTTTAAGGAAATTTTAAAAACAGTTGTTGCTGCACTGAGGAAAGATCACATGCGGGGTGGTAACCTCCTTGTATGGTAAGACGAGGGTAACAACTATTTTTTTCATCACAACTACATTGGTATTGCCCCGTTATCTGAAGAATCAAATAGAAATCAAGTCTTCTCATCTCATACAAAAGCCCATCCCTTTCATTACACTCTCGGCTTGTATTGCTGATTATTCATCTTAAAAAAAATCCAACTTGTCTTTTCTTCAGCTTCCAAAGATAAGAACTAGAAACTTAAAGGTTGTATGATCTTGTTCTAGCTTACACATGAGCTAAATCATCCCTTTAAAATGTTACGTTTTGGTCACATTGTGCTTATATAATTAATGTTCTACGTGTTTGTTTGCTCTTTGTAAGGCACAATGGTCTAATACGATTAAGCTGTTTTGGTGTTTGCCTATTGATTGTTATGATTCTTATTATATTATTATTTTCCACACAGCAGTCACAATGACTTTTCGGCTGCTCCATTGTGTGATCCCGCTGCTCCTCGGAATATTCACCCCGCCGATGCCCCTCCATCCTACAGATTCATACAACCTCAGGCAACCTTACAGCAAACGTATGGCGGTCAGATTCCACAGAGCGGTAAATAACTTTCCTTGCTTTGTCCACTTGCAGACTGTTTTTCTCTGCTTAACGCCCTAGGTACTACCACTTATTACTGCAGTCTGAATGGTTCATTACAAGACACACCTGAAGAATATAACCTGAGTAACCAATCAAAAACGTTCTTTCTTTATCTCTTTGTAAACCCATACCAACACTCTCACAATATCTCTGATATACTATACATGTACTGCCAAGTAACCAATCAAAATAGCGCTTAGATGCCAGTGAGTTATAAATCACTTTGTCATCTGATTGAATGACTCTAATCATTGTCAAGAGCAAATGGAATACATGCCATCATTGTTACCATTGTTACCATTGTTACCAACCGCCTTAAATCCAGAGAGAGCTTCTTAAGCAAAGTCCAACCTCTTGAAACAGTCTCAAAGGAGCTCAAGAGAGTCGCCTTGTGGAAAGAAAGACTTGCCATCAACCAAGTAACATCTATTGGCATTGAACCTGGTGAGCATCTCCCACCTGGAGCTGACTCCTCATGGGCTGAATGGCGATGCTTCAACAGATTGAGAACCAGAATTGGCCGATCTAAGGTTTCCTTGCAGAAGTGGGGCTACCTGGAAGCAGATCAGGACACTACCTGTGGTTGTGGAACAGCACCACAGACAGTGGAACATCTCTTGGTCTGCCCACTGCTGGAGCAACAATGCACAAACAAGGACCTTGCGGAAGTGAAGTAGCCATACCTTGTACCCATCTCTGGCTGGATCATATTTGAGAACCACAGTGTTTGGACACGATAAGAAGAAGGTTGCTCAAATGTAGTAGCTATAAACTTTAGTATTCCAATCCATATCGGAATATCTAAGAAAGCGTTTAAGTAACTCATAATTTACTTTATACCTAAAACCTATATTTAACTGGACCTTAAAACTCCTGACGCCAATTTGCAAGAGTGTAGCAATATAAAAAGAAATGCTTGCGTCGTCTTTTCATTGGAAATTATACTGTTGCCAAATTGACCATGTGTCTTACCGACATGGTGTCCGTTCCCCAAACTCTTGCGTAACCCAACGTGTATACTAACTTATGCGTATGTCCTACATAACAGACTTTCATACCAGTTACACAGTGTTTTGGACAAATTGGTCCACTCAGGCATGACATTGTATGCACGTAGATTTACGACGAGTTTCGGGAACGGATCTCTGATACTTTAGGAATAAAAGGAAGTACACTGCCGTTATTTTTCATATTCCAAATGTTTTAATGCTCATATTTATGTTCAAATGTTTCTGAAACGAATTTAACGTGATTGTGAACTGTGGCATATATACTATAACATTACAAACCTTATTTACTATTAATTAAAGAGAAATAAAGAGTTTGTTGTGATCCTCCATAATTACTGTAATCGCCGAAATGACAAAATTCAAGAGTGAAACACCACCCATTTGCGTAGATGCCTATTGATACACCAGTGAATTGCCATGGATAGAATGAATTTATTCCCTTTTTTTCAGTAGTGTTTGTATTTAAACCAAATCTTCCCACTTAATAGGACCTATAGTAATTCCTTGTGATGTGTTTTTATAAATCTTGCCCTCAAAATGTAAGGTAAGGTATAGAGCTTAACGACCACCTCAACAACAATTGGGGTCATATTGTGTAATCATGGTTACCCCGGATGGTTACATCAAAGAGTTTACAAGACAAACAATAAAAGGGACACACTTACTTTAACATTCTTCATGAACATATAGGCCTAAATCTTATTTAATCTTTTAAAAAATAGCCAAGAGATAATTGTATCAAATTCATCATACTAATTCATCAGGAACCTTTGTAATTATAAACTAATTGGAACATGAGTATGGTGGTCAAGTGGGGCATAACTTCAAACCAAGACTCGGGCCGTCGCCACAAATAAGGTGTTAAAAAGAACCCATAATAAAAACACCGCTTCCAACTATATCCAATACCGGTATAGGCTACGACGTTATGGTTGAACTGACAATTTCATGCAGGGAGACATCGGGCCAATACTCTACCCGAACCAGCAGAGGGATCCACTTTTAGTCGCCTCTACGGCATGCGGAATACATCGGACTATTCCTTAAACCCCGAGCCCGCGGGGGGGGGTGTCTTTCCTAGAAGTTGAATAATATGAAAACAAATTGGACATTAATGTCCCATTTTGGTGGCATTAATTAATAGTACGTCCTTACAGTATGTTCAATGCGACCATAGGTTCCATGTCTTTACATAATCAAACATGGTTTTGTGACAGGCCACCAGAATTACCGATTTCCTGCCAATTTTGAATCGGCTGTTGTGTTTCCTACTTTTAAAGGTGCAACGAGAGATTTTTCACATATCAGGTGTCCGCTATAAAAACAATTGAAAGTACTTTTTGCCCTTGATTGGAACGCTTTCCAATCAAAAAAATAATCCCCAAAGGAAAGGATTAAGCTCTGAAATGTTTCTTGGGTACAAAAAAAATTGGGAATTTATAATTTCGTATTGAGTAAATATGAAATGCAGCCTATGTTTTACATTGAAATTAAGAAATCCAAAATCACCTTTTTTTTTATCTCTTTTAAGACATTTTCTGTAGCCTAATACACTGGTAAGAAATCTTTTTGAGTGTTCTCTATATAAATTACTAGTATGACCAATATTTGGGTGCCTCAAAATCTCTTGTTGCCACCTGTTAATGCACCAAATGATACTTACAAGAGTTTACATCAAAATGACTTCATAAGACCTTCTTTCTAGTCACGAAAACTACACATATAACGGTCCGCAAAAAATAAGTCCCCCTCTGCATGACCAGACTTTGTCATGAATAAAACTCACTTTGAGGGTGTATTTCTTCCCTTAAATAATTTATTGTGTACAGGATACATTTTCCATGTAATACAGTTCATCATGTGTTGGACAGGTCAGGCCTTTTTGCTAACCAACAAGTTTTTGTAAAAATGATGTTTCAAAACAGGCCAAAAAAGGTGCCACTGTTAACTTGTTGGCAACTTATGGAAACAAATGTGAAATGGAACCTTTATGTGGTCCCTTAAGGCATAAAACAATTTGAAATGCACTGCCAAGTCTTCAGGCCTGGGAATACCGATTACTAATGCTTTTCGTAATGATAGGGCAAGAGTGATACAGGTTATGGGTCATGAAAAGAAAAAATAATGCTTTATGAATTGATTCAGGTGTGGGTCATGAAGAGAACTAAATATTTAAATGCATGCTTAGAAATGAAACTGATTGATGATTGATGAATGGCAAATGTGGCAAGAAATCTTTCATGAAACATTTGGCAATGTGATTCTCTTGCAAGGGTTGTTAAACTGAGTTAGAACGAGCACGATGCACTGCATTTGGAAGAAGGCGGTCTTGTAAAAGAGATGCAAGGAGATGCAGCTGGTGAGGTCAAAGATTGCGAGTCATGGAGGACACCGCTGTACAACAGAACGGCAGGACATGTCCATCAATAACATGGCAACTACCCGGCGCAAGATTAAAGGTTAGTAATTTAAAATGAAGAAAATAACCTTTTGCATACTCATTTGCGATAACAATTAATTAAGCCAAAATAATGTTAATAAAAAATAATGACTCGTCTCACTATTATTTCTTTTCAATCGTCGTCAAATTAGAGGGGCGTGTTTGTACACAGAAGAAGAGGGCAACCGAGAAACGCAATAATGTCTCCAGACAGGAATAGAGTCACTGAATATGGGCCTCACATGCAGGGAGACCAAGAAAAATGGGTGAAAGTTGAATGATAGTCATCGACAAAAAGAAGGGAAATGAATCGTTATTTAAATGACACAAGTTTGAAACATGCGCTCAACTAACTTAAGAGACTTAAAGTAATGAACTTTTTGTCAACATGTTGGCACCTTAGAAGTTGAAAAGTGCAACTTTTTTTGGTCTGGTTTGAAAAACATTCAGAGTTTACACAAATGCGTGTTGTTAAAAAAGGCATTACCTTTCAACAATGATGAACTTATAATGGAAAAATGTTTCCTGTACAAACAATAAATAACTTGATGCGATGAAATATACCCATCTCAAAGTGATGTTTTTTTCATGACCAAAGTTCGTATCCCAGCGGGGACTTATTTTTTGGGGACCGTTTTATAATGCTTAGGTATGATCAGAAAGTTATAGCTTCAGTTTGATTGATGACACGTCTAAACGCAACACAAGAATTCGCCTATTCATCTCTGTAGGACCAAGAGTGCAGCAAGCAAATCGTGGTAGTCCGACAGACGCAACCGCCTCCCGGTAACACCGCCGTATTGGCTATCATCACTATGTTCTTTTTCCTTCCGTTGGCGTTTTTATGTGCATATATTAAAGCAAATGAGGCAGTCTTTTGTTAATTTTATAAACGTATGTAACAGGGAAACCAACTAAGAAAACTATGACACTTCAAAAATAGCAAAAAAAAAAAATTGGGCTGACGCGGATTTGAACTGGAAACCTCTGGCGTGCGAGTCAAGTGTTGCATCATTTAAAAATTTATTAGCCTAAATAAGGGCACGTGTTGTTCAGTGGATTAAAGCAATAATGGCACATCTTTTGAAGAGCGCCCCCAATTTTCAAGTTGAATTTTGGCAGCAGTTAAGGTGGTAATTGTCTAGGAAACATTACCTTCCGAACGAGATGCTCAAAAATTTCTTATTTAGCATAAAATAAGCGATTTTGTAATTAGAATTGGGATCCCAGATTGGACTTAACGGCAGAGCTGGAAATGCTACGTTTATGTCGTCCATGATGAAATAGGCCGCCTCGAGATAACCTCTAACTTGACTTGCCTGGCCAATAAAACAACTAATGGATGAGCGTAGACACGTACATGGCTCTATTTTCCGGCTATTTCCTATTGGGAATGCCGTTTCCAGCAGTTGTTGAATTAATATCAGGATCCCCGATAATAACTATTCTACTTACAAATTCCTTCGTTTGTGACACACAGACATTTTCGAGCTTAACCATTCACTGGTATATTTTTCTAGCCAGTTACCATGCAACCGTGTCAAAATCCCAATTTTTTTGAAAATTGGGGGCGCTCTTCAAGAAATTGCAATATTGCTTTAAGCGACTACCCCACGTGCTAAAGGTTGCAAGTTCGAGCCCTGCTGCAGCCATCGTATTGTGCCGGCGCTTTAAATACCTAATTACTCCTCTCTACCCTGGTATATACAATGTAACCCGTAGTTACTGAAATGCTAAGAAGGTAACAGACTCCGTTCTTTACTGGCTAGATCAGAAGTAGAATTACAATTTAGAGATCGCTGGTTCGAATCCCACTTCAGGCTAAGTTTCCTTATTATAATGATAATCAAACAATTCTTTTTTTGCCAAGTCGCATTTCAATTGTTCGTATTTTAAATAATATTATTATAATTGTTATTAATTTATTTATTATTAGTAATGTTATTAGTAGTATTTTATTACTATTATTATTTATCTATATATTAAAGGTGCAACGAGAGATTTTGAGGCACCCAAATATTGTGTCATAATAGTAATTTCAAAAAGATTAGACACTCAATAGATTTTTTACCTTGTATTATGCTACAGAAATGTCTTAAAAGAGAAAAAGGTGATTTTGATTTGCTTATATTAAACTATAATAATACGCTGAATTTTCTATTTGCACCTATACGAAATTAGAAATTGCTAAATTTTTGTACCAAAGAAACATTTCTCAGCTTAATCCTTTCAGATGTGGATATTTTTGTTCGAAAGCTTTACATCAGGGCAACAATCAGAACTTTCGATTTTTTAGGGACACCTGGTGTGTGAAATCTCTCGTTGCACCTTTAATACCGGTGGTCTGTCTGTGTCTGACTGCGTCTATTTTCTCAGAGACCGAGGGTCGCACGTTTTTGAAACTTGGTGGGTGGATGCCCCTTGACCGAACGAAGACTGAGTTTGTATTGGTTAGTGGATCAAAGGTCATCAGGCATCATTCAAGGTCAAAGAAACTCAAATGGGGCAAACGTTGTTGGTGTATGCCATGGACATGAAACTTTGAGGATGGGTTCGATTGTTGATGCGAAAAATTTTAAAGGTCACAACAAGGTCATTAGGGGTCATTCAAGGTCAAAGGAGGTCAAAGGGGTAAACACTGGTGTATGGACATGAAACTTGGACAGGGGTTGATTGTTGATGGCAAAAATTTTAAAAGTCACAACAAGATCATCAGGGGTCATTCAAGGTCAAAAGAGATCAAACAGGGTAAACTTTGGTGTATTCAGACGAAACTTGGTGGGCGGGGTCGATTGTTGATGCTGAAAATTTTAAAAGTCACAACAAGATCATCAGGGGTCATTCAAGGTAAAAAAAAAACACAAAACCTGAGGGTCATTGAAGCCAGGTGATCGCGAAACCCATGTGATCGCAAAATCCGGGGACTGCCTAGTAAATAATATTCCTTGCAAAAAGCTTTTTCTTAGGGTAACCTACTCAACAAGGTTGACCTTCAGTAGGCCTAGGTGTATACTTCATCTGGCCTGAACTTAGGAGTGATGGCATAGCTTTCGCGCAGCTATATTGTGCATGACGTATCATGCACACTGACTTTGTACCCTTGCGATTACAGCTACGACTTACTGCGATTCGCACGTTTAAGACTGCACGAAAGCTATGGACATCACAAATAGTTCAGGATGGACAAGGTATACCCATAAAGTACAAAACAGCTCGAGTCAAATAAAAGTATACACTTCCTTGATAAGTTGTGATATTACATGTGACTAATATTTTCATGAATGGTTGTAACATATGAATAGAATACATCCTCCTGCATCTTTTGATACCAAATTTATGGGGTTATGGTGCATGGATGACTGCACAGGGGACAATTACTGAAACCTTGTCCAATTGTGATTGTGCCAATTAAGCCATAGGTAGTAAAAAGAGATGAAACATCACATGATTCGAACCAGCGATTTCGTTGTGTACACAGGCCATAATGGGTCAATGTATGCTTCAAAGAGCCCATGGCAAAAAAGTTGGCGCAAGTCCCAATTTTCTTAAATTATTCCGTGTGCGGTCATCCATGCACCTACACCCATAACTTTGTTATCAAAAGATGCATGAAGATGTAATGTAATCAAATGTTACAACCATTCATGAAAATATTATTCCATGGAATATCACAGCTCATCAAGGAAGTGTATACTTTTTTTGACTCACACGGTATACATAAGCAAGACAGTTTTAAAAGTATACATTAAACTTGAATAATTATGGTTGTTATCTATGTTATGCATTGAGGGACTTACAGAGGTATTTTTATAAGTATAAACCACATGGTGGGATGTTGCCTCATTTTTTTTGACATTGCGGGAGTACCCTCACAATGTTAACATTACAGAACAAAGCGCAATATTATGTTTACAACTTTATTCTGTAACATAATCGTGGGACATAGTTTAGTACTTTATAATCTGTGGAGCAATCCTATTTGAAATGATTATTTTAGAAAAGGTATAACTATCAACTAAAAGTTAACTTTATAGCTAAAATATTTATACATCTGTTACAAATTCACCTTTTAATTCATACCTAGCTAAGGAATTTAGTAACTATGTACAACTGTATTGTAAAATACTTCCAAAGTGTAGTTTTGTGGTTGTGTATGTGTGTGAGGGTGCACTTATATTTTGCAGAACACGACAGATTCACAGCAAAAATCATCAGTATGATTTTACACCCTATAAATTTACGGTTTCCCACTGATCAGTCTGACAGCTAGGTAAGGTTACCAAGGGTGAAAATACATTAATTACTATATGCTCATTCATCCAGCTGAACTAAGGAGTGATGTAAGAGCTTCGCACAGCTATTGTGCATGCGTATCGCATGCGCCGACTTTGTGTGATAGCGATTACAGGCTGCGGTTTTACCGTTTACTGCGATTTGCACATTAAGACTGCGTGAATGCTATGATGTTACTCCTGGGGACGAGGTCATGATTTACGCCAGGGGGGGATGGAGGATTTTGAGGGGGAACCCAAAACATTTTGTGAGAGAGAGGGGGGAACTTTGACTTTTTCATCAACGACGAGAGAGGAACGTGAACTTTTAAATTGGGGAAAATCAGCATGATCAAGGGGAAGTGTGAATATTTATGAACAGGAGCCAGGGGGAACGCGAAAAGTTTGCCGAAAAAAGTAAAATCCTCCATTCCCCCCCCCGGCATAAATAATGACCACTCCCTTAGTTCAGGCTGGAAGTTTAAAAAAAAAGAGTTGTCTGTCAGCAGCGTTTCGTTATGCTTTGATGAATGTAGATGATACTTGGCGGGGTGGGATTAAACAGCAGTCTGGGGGTTCTAATATCGGGTTTCAAGGACCCAGAGGTTAAGGTCACCTAAAAATAAATTCACTTAGAATGCCCTTAACAACCAAAGGACATCGCCGGATAAGGAGAGAAGGAGGCCCTCTATAATCATAATAGTTATATTTCCCATCTTTTTGGAAGTTGGTGTTTGACAACTACTTTTATCCTGTCGCAAGGTGTTTTTTATCCCCGAAAATACACTTGTATCAAGAAAAATGAGAAAAGTCGTTGAGAAACTTCAGAGGCATGCTCTCTGAAAAGCAACGCTAGAGCAGGCCTCCATTTCAATGACCATTACTTATAGGAAGAAACAGGAAGAGTTTGCATAGCTGCCCTTTGTCCTGGAGCGAATAAGTGGACGCCCATAGAAGACCTTTTTTCTTTCATAAGCTATCAAATGAGGCTACACGAGGCAAAAAGCCCCCTTCATAAAAATACCCAAATAAAATTAGCTTTTATGCTGCTAAGATTTAGATTTATTAACCGTCTTCACACCAAGCAACTCTGGAATACAACACAATGGCTCATGACCGCGCTATTTATACCATGAAGGCCAGGTAACTACACTATAGCTAATACAATTACAATTCCCATGGCGGCTTTTTCAATAGCTTTCATTCACCATTGTAATTGAGCAAATTACTCCCCTGTATGTAGTATGATTGAAAATACCCAGGACGTCATGTCACTGTTTGTTTAATGTGTCATTCAAAGCTACTGAACAAGCCCTTGGTAGATTAGCATGCTTAACCATTATCGATATGATGTTTGTATGTAAAAAGTTCGTTGTTGTTTTTGGAAATTCCATTTAGTGTTCCTGCCCCCCAGAAAACAAAATGCAAAATGGGGTCTTTCCACCCCAGAACAGAACGCCAACTCCATTATTGCTAGATAATATAACGCACATCCTTGCAAAGCTTCATTGTGGTTCATGGGTGACAGGCGTCAAATATTGAAAGTTTAACAACCCATTGAAGCCTGTATTATCACTTGTAACCTAAAACCGACTTTTGGGGAATTTAGGTGAAGTGGGATTTTTTTGAAAAACCCCAAAAGGTAAACTTTGAGCATGTCGCTTAATTTATGCAAAACGTTTCAAGATCATCCGTTTTCACCAAACTATAGAGGGCGTCCTTACTCCTTATACCCCCCCCCCCCCGGCGATGGTCCTTTGATCACACTGTGCCAATCAATCAAAATAATAAATTATATTTCCAATTATTTCAGGCTAGAACATGTACTTCATCGTCCATTATGCGGACTCTGAAGCGGCGTCTCAATGCTCACGTGTATTTTCAGTTCTGGGTATACTCATCGGATTGGGAATTTCTGCAGTTCTAGTTACCATTGCTCCGTTAGAACAGGTTAGCAACCTGCTGATGTGAACGACGAGAAGTGACATGCAAAATGACTGAACGTTGCGACCAATCAGATAGTCTTCAAAATTCTATTGTACAGATCTTTGAAGTACTTTGACCTCAACGTGACTTGTTTATTATTATAACACACCACAATTGGGGGGTTATCCTGGATTGCACAAACGAGAGATTTTCAGTCATCCATATTTTCTGTGATGTGTATGATATCCATAGATAGACATCCAATAGATTCTTTCTTTTATTTGGTAGCCGAATAGCTCAACAGAAAAAAACAAAAGGCGATTTGTATATGCTTTTATTTCAATAGAAACATAGGCTGAATTTCAATCATTTGCTCCTATACGAAATTAGAACCAAAGAAACAGTTCTCAGCTTAATCCTTACAGATTGAATATTTTTACACCAGTGCCAAAATCAAAATTAACATTTTTTCGGGACACCTGTTATTTGAAATCTCTCCGTTGCACCTTTAATACAGAAGTAGAATTAGTTCATGCAAGAAGAAATGCCTTAAGTGTCAATTCTGTAAATATCATGAATTGTCAATAGGATTTGCTGCAACTTTAATGCTGGGGTGGATTCGGTCAAGGGTATAACTGTCAACAATAATAGCTACCGTCGCACAAAGAGTGTCAAAATACGCATAAATAAACACTGCTTCCAGCTATCTCCCATAATTTTAATTAATGCATGTACGTTTGAATTTGACAAATTTTAGGGTGTGGATTCGTTTTTGGATAATTTGTATTAGGTGTTATATATATACGAACTGAGAAATGAAAACCTAACCAACTGGAACACGCATACATACAGACTTGCACTCTCCTGCAAACTTTTTCTGCTTTTCAAGCCATGATGTTGGAATTGAGCTTCATTTGGTGTACCCGCACACCAACAGTGGGTCACATTTGTAGTTATTTATGCCTTCATTTTAGCACAATGTGTCCTGCAGGGAACTTGGTTTTGGGGGCTATATCTTAAAAAAGTGAATCTTCCTTATTGAAGTTTCAGGGGCATAGTTAAGGCACTCTCAGTGATTTGCTAACATACCCCACAGTTATAAGCCCAAGCAACCGAATAAGAATAAAAGCAGATATTTTATCAGTTGTCTGTCTGTATACGGACACTTACTCAACACACAATTCAATGAAATTCTTATCTTGAACACTGCTGTTCTTTTACTTTCGGTGAATTTTCAGTTGTAAAAAATAACTTACGAGAATTCTACAGACTTATCCTTCACTTTTAGGTTCTCTCTGCGAATTTCAAATATTTCGACTCTTTTGGAAGAATCACTGATAATGACTTTAACAGTCCTCTGTTACTTTATAACAAGAAACAAGTAACCATGTGTTTTTGTTCAAAACTTATGGTGCCTGGCACCAATTGTTGCATTCTTGGGAACACACTGTATACAGGGGTGGGTGCAATAAAGCACTAACTCTCAAAGAGCAAAGCATGTGTTAGTCCTTTGATATGATTTTTTTTAATGAAATCCAAGTAGTAAAGGTTGATACATACTTGAATGAGTTCTTATAGTGGCACTGGCACATTTTCACTTTTTTTTTCCAATTTGCTCTCAAATGATAGTCTAGGCCATTGGAAGAATATAGGTAGATTTTACACAAGAAACTAACAACCCCAAAACAGAGAAGGGCGAAAGAAGCTAAAGACATCCAAGTAACTTGTAGGTTAACTAAAGTTTGTGGTAACTTTAATCAACAAATGTGTCTATTACATGAATATCAGACTCGTACTCATTGAAACCACAAATTTCACAGACGGGTCAAACTGTGGATGCCGTAGAATCCCCTCCGACGCGTTTTCTTGTGTTAAATGCCATTTTCGTCTTCTTGCTGAATAAAATCATTCTAGAGTCATTTTATTATAAAATTATTCTGTTTACTCATAAGGGTGGCGATTTGGACATAGTAATTTCATGTGAGGGCTAATGTATGTAAAAGCTTTACAGCCATGCAAAATTTTGAAAAATCTTGAAGGCACACTATTTTTCAAATGTGTTAGTGTCTTTTTAATAACCAATCATATGTACTCTATCTGTCATTTGAATGTTTTTGTATATCAGACATAAAAGATTTTTAAGACCACATTGTTTTTATACTAAATGAGTATAGTATTTATCTATGAATTCCTCCCTTGGAATACACCATGGCCTTAATCACAGAAAGACCACATTGTTTTTATACTAAATGAGTATAGTATTTATCTAGGAATCCCTTTCTTGGAATACACCATGGCCTTAATCACAGAAAGAATAAGTTTTTAACAATCCAGAATGGCCAATGGTCAAGTGAAGAAAAGACAAAGGACAATGCCATAAATACTATAGTAGATTTCAAAAAAAGTGACGCCTACATTAAAAGTTTTAGGTCTATCCATTCACCGTGAGAAGAGGAATTTTTAATGGCCACAAGTAAACAAGTTTATGATACTCATACAATATAAATGTAGCTAGTAAATAAATGTTGACCTAAAATATATTATTTCACATAACACTGCAAAATATCGTTCCTTATCACAGCATTGGAGAAATAATACATTCTTATATTGATGCACACATAACACAAGTAAGTTTTAATTTGATCATCCAAAAATGGGCCAACCTTCTATTAAGAGATTAGCACAAAACAGATTTGACATCCCGGCCAACAATGGCTGAAGTCCTTCAATGATTAACTGACCACTGTATAACTAAATGCATCAGTTTCCAGTAAGCCGATTCTGCACAGGAACTTTGTACCATGGTCACAATTTGTTTTGTAATGGCAACAAAGGCCTAGTTTCTACATGGCCGAGGATTGAACCCCACATCAATATCGTCTTCGTCCACATGCAAGGAGTCTGAACGTAATTTGAATCCACTATAGAAAGGCACTGTTGTCACATGACAAGACTTACTCTCTTGACAATAGTTGTGGTTTACAATTAGTTTCCAGTGGTTATACATGATTTGTGTCATGATTGGTTAAAGAAGAAGGTTGATATGATCAGAAAAAAAATTCTTCTATACAGAACCTAAAGTTACTAGATCCGACTCCCAGGCCCCATAAATAAGTAAATGCATAGTAGATTCTGCAGTTCCTTTATTTAATCAACGGATATTGTCAAATGAAAAGAAATTATTTCCATGCATTTTTTTAAAACAAATAATAACGCCTTATGAGAAATACTACAAAGATATTAGAGAGCAGAAGTCTTCGGGGAACCCCAGAACATGGTAAAAATGGCTGGTTGGGGTTGAAGGTGACTAAACTATTTGACTTCAATTGCATTCCCCTTCACAATACACCCTGATTCAACCACCTTAATTTCAATCAAAACTTGAGGTTTACTTTGTTTACATCAGGGGCCGTGGCCAGGGGGGTGCGATCACCCCCCAAAAATGAAAAAAGGTCCGCTTTATCATTGTTGAAGGTCCAATTTATCATGTTGAAGTTTGGCGGTGTTGAAAGCTACGTGCCTACTCAAAAATGGTGGCAAATACTACGGTCTTAGCATACCACTATCATTAAACTGTATTTGAAGCCAAAGGCCTCATCTCATCTCCCCTACACCCCCCCCCTCCCCTTCAGATTTTGGAGGCGAAATGAAAAACAATTTGGGTCAATCCACGGCGACCGAGAGAGCCGAAAAAAATTGTTTTGTCAAAAAAAAAACGTCCACTCCTGGGCAAATCCGCACCCCCCCCCAATAAAACTCCTGGTCGGCGCCCTGGTTTACATGATCCACAAGTAAACCCAAGTGCACCCACAGCATGGGATGAAACATACTACTCCTTTTTCAGAGAGTAAAAAGCCCAGGTCCTAAATAGGGAGGCACACAGTTGTCCTGCCGTCCACTGAGTCTGCCAGCATGTTGTTAACCTCTCAGTGTCACTAACCAATGCATTCCTGAAACCCTTTAAAGGTGCAATGAGAGATTTCAATGCATGCATTATTTTCTGTAACATTAGTGATTTCATATAGATTAGACACACAATAGATCTCCTACCTTTTATTTGGCTACCGAAATAAACTGAAAAGGAACACAAAAGCTGATTTTGTATAGGCTTAAGTTCAATAAAAACATAGGCTGAATTTCCGTATTTGCTCCTATACAATTTAGAAATTTCACAGTTTGTCCAAAGAAACTTTCTCAGCTTAATCAGTTTTGAGATGGAGGATTTTTTAATAGAAGTTTACACCATTGCCAAAATCAGAATTTTTACATTTTTTAGGGATACCTGTTATTTTGAAATCTCTCGTTGCACCTGTACTGCATGTGATTTCAATGGTATACCTTCATATAATCTTGTGACATCTACTTCTAATTCATACAAAAATATTTTTATGTACATCTTTTATCTTACAATAATACTACTGCAAATAATAATTACCCTAATGTCAAAATTACGCACTATCAAAAAAATGCACGGGGCCCCTGGTACCCGGGTGATGGCCGGACTTGTGTACCCGATAGCCGTCATGAGTTTGATCCTTTTTTGCCTCGGGGTTTACCGGGCGTATGCCGGAACTTGTTCGTGCATGTCAAAAAAGGCCGGGATTTTGGGTCGGGACAAACGGAAGCGCAGGGCCCTAGCTGTTAAGCTGACCTCTATAAACCCGGAAATGAACCGCACAATCGGGTTTGACGCATTTTGACGTTTTTGCTCGGCTAGCAGGGGTCGGGACTTGGCCGGGGTTTGACATTAAAATGTTGCCCCGCAGGGCTGGGACCTGGCCCGGGGAGTTTAACATTTCAAAAAACACACCAGGTGTGCAAGTCCCGGCCACCCCCGGGTACCCAGGGGCCAGGGCATTTTTTGATAGGTGCATTAGGGCAAACTTAATTACTCATGAGACCATAATGAGTTGTATGACAAGCTGTCTAGTTTCTAAAGTTAAATCCTGTTACAGATAGCCTGTCATACAAAATCTCAAAATTTGCATAAACAAATATCCATATCCGTTTATTAATTAAAGGTGCATGTTCTGATCGTCTTTGGGACCCCCCCATTTACCCGGAAGTATCGATTTTGATATCCGATGAAAGGCCGTATTTTTCTCATTGTCGTCCTGAAATTTGAGCCCTCAAATCCATTTCATTCCCAAGATATAAACAAAAAAACGCCATTTTAGTGGTTAACCACCAATATTAGCAGTATTGAATAGGGCCTTACAACATGCATTATTGCAACATGCATTATTGATGGGGTGTATATGTGCAAGTGCCAGGCTCTCATCAAGTAGAGAACACGATACACATAAATCGGAACAAGCACCTTAATGAAATAAAGTGCATCATTACCATAAAACTGTTAACAATGGTTAACATTAGGGCGAAACAGAATTTCACCCTAACATTAAATTTTATATACATACTTGTAATGCATAACAAAGGTGAAATTCACTTTAAGGTAGATTCTACCTTGATAATAATAATATTACTACTATATTCTACAACTACTACTACTTATAATAATAAACTGGTATACTCCATGTAGGTTGAATTACATGAGTGGTAGTGTCATGTGATAAGCTACATGAATGTCCAAAGTTCATTGGAATAATTTTCACACTCAAAAATAATGGAAATTGTTGCATTGTTATGGATAAAAACAGACATGCATCATACATCCATACCTACAAACAGCCAATTCATCACAGGCCAAATTTCACTTGCAAAGATTTCTGAAAAATACAACTCAGGTAAAAATGTCACCTCAAAGTGCACTTTAATGAAAATCTGAAATTGTTTTACGCCTGACTATACTTGTTCGATCTCAAAGTTTGGGGTGATGTCACTACGCGTGTTAGGTTTGCACCCGAGAAACGCATTCGGGTCATTCATGCCAAAACACCAAGGTTTGGAACCAGCATCTCTCAGATTTGCTGAAATTGCACAAAGGTTACCTTTTATGGGGCACGAGGAGGTCAAAGGAAAAATTTCCAATTCCATTAAGTTTTTGAAGTTATGGGCTCTCAAAGTTTTACGACTCGGACTATTAAATTGTGATTCAGTATTAAAAAAACTTTATTAATGCTATGTATATATCAGTAGTTGCCACTTGTTGCATCAATAACAAAGAAAGTAGAATTTCTTTGCATCCCCAAGTAAAAATAGGCCCTCAAATAGTTGCACATGTGGAAATGGGACTAAAATGGGACCAAACATAGAGGGCGCTTATTTTGACGCAGTCACCTGATAGGAAGTTCTAGCATTGAAAAAATATTACGCATACACTATAACAATAATGTGAGGCGAAAGTTTGTTTTGTAGTTTGATTGTTTAGTGTGAACAAATGTGGATTACATATCAGCAAAGTAGCTCAGTTTGGTTTAAAAGTTTTTTATTTTTATCTAAACTTTCACTATAAAATTGCAAAATTTGACTAAGTATTTTGGGATTTTTTTTTTAATCCTACAGTCCCACTTTAGATGTGATCAGTATCATCCAAAATGTCCCAACAATTTCCTACATGACATGTTAGGTGCACCCCCCCCAGTTCAAAATTCGGTAAAGGTTCTGAATTCTGCAACTTTTAAACCAAATAGGCCAAACTTTGCTTCATCTGTTTTTCATTGAAGACATCAAAAATACAAAACAAAACTATATCACAATGATTGTTTTTATAGTGTATGCTAATAATTTGTTCAATGTAAGAACTTCAATATCAGGTGTAAGGGTCTAAATACGGCCCTCGATGGTTTGGTCCCAATTTAGTCCATTCGCACCTGGCAACTATTTGAGGGCCTTTTTTTACTAGGGGGAGACAAAGAAACTTTCCTATTGCTTGTGATTGATGCAAACAAGTGGCAACTACTATATATAAATAGCCATTAATAAAGTTTTTCGTTATACTCCGAATCAAAATTTTATAGTCCGAGTCGTATAAAACTTTGAGAGCAAATAACTCAAAACGGAAAGGGAATTTGAATTGCTTTGACCTTCCTCGTTAGCCCCATAAATGTACTTTGACTGCAATGTCAACAAAAAATTCGAGAGGGGGGTTCCACAACCTTGGTGTTTGTTTGGCATGGAATATGACCCATGCCGTCTACGACCTTGGGAATTGCAGCCTTTCTGAATGAATTGCCAAAAAGAAAGGACAGAGAAATACAAACGATGTTTCATAGAGCGAAATGCAACAGTTCATAATCGACCGTCACCCCCAAAACCGAGATGAACAAAGGCCTACAATAGAAATGGGTTGTCATCCAGATGATTGGGTGAATGACAAACACTGAGAAGAAAGCACGGCAAAGCTTTATAACGTCTCAATTATTTTTACAAACCAGAATAAAACCAAATGAAATCTCATAGTGACATAATCTTGACAACTGATTTGATTATTTATTACATGTACAGTTCTGTGCAATTTACAAAATATTTAAGTGTGGTAAAACATACATTTTTAACAGAGCTTTTAAAAGATCTCTAAGAAACCTGCAGGGTAATAGTAGGGGTGGGCAAAAGACCATCTTTGTTTTCAACACGAGTGGATTCTTGGCCATTTTGGTGCTTGAAAACAAATCAGGAAAGCTTTCTGGCCGACCGAACGATGATTTTTTTTAGGTTGGGTAAATGGACTTTTTAAATTTTGTACATTTTTTTTGTGAAATAACATAGGGCATGTTTTCCAATATTAGGACAAAAAAATATAAAAAAGTAACTATCTTAGCCATTGATTTTGCCTTAGAAATTCCTCAAAGGTGCCTTATAATAACAGCTAAACACTTTTCAAGAAAAAAACCAAACAAAGTCATTTTTAATGGCAGGAAAACTATTTGTACCAAAATTCTTTCAGTTTAAGCCTGACTCAGAGATTTCGAAATATTAGTTTTTGTGTAATAACTCTGAAAAATAGTCCACTAGAAAAATAAAGATAGTAACCCTAAAAAATGACAACACTTCCGAAATTTGAGATGAATCGGATTTTTCGTTTTTTGGGCAGGTAAACATTATGTGTTAGTATTACGTCCCATAGGGTAATGTGTATAACAAAAAAAACTTACGGATCTGGAATTTTATACAAAGTTGTGATTTTCTAGTATGAAGGGAATTTGATTTAAGCTTAGCAATTTAACACAGTGTTAGGATATGGACAAGCATTATGTAACATGCAAAAAAAAAACCATGTTCTTTTTAAAGATTGAGCGTTTTTGCCCTCCTCAGGAAATCTCTGAGTCAGCCTTTGGCAGGGCAATGACATGAATAACCCAAAACATGACCCACCAGTATGGGGTACTGGATGTTGAAAGGCTGTATTATGGTTAAAGTCCAAGTTTATAACATGCCAATACCTTCCAATTGCTACTGGCGGGTTTTCTACCAATAAGTGATGCTTACAATAGACCAACCGTGGATCCTGGGTTCCTACCGGAAATCCTTTTTTTACCGAAATTCCTATCCCACCATGCACCAACGATGTCGAGTAGATAAAATAAATAGCGTCCATTATATATTTAGGTGTTTTGTGTCATATGGTCGTTTGTCGGATAATAACTGTGCGCAAAACCGTTTACTGTAAATAAAATTTTTACCAGAGTAACGAGTATTCTTTGATTGCTGTAATTTTTGCGCCCACCAAAATTGCGCATAGTTTAAAGGGGTGAACTTAAAACCACAGCGTGCATGGAGTGATTGCATATCTACTTGTACATCGTTGAGTGCAGTGTGGGATAGGAATTGCGGTAAAAAATGCTTTCCGGTACGGAAACCCAGGATCCACGTATGTATTCAGACCATTAGGTGAAAATGATGCAGTGCTCATGGTGGACTCACCCCTTATACCTGCAAGGTGACGAAATTTCTCTTTTTTTAGGCAATAATGAATTTGATATACTTTGGAAACTTACTTTTTATAAAGGCAAGCAATATACCAGTGCTTATGTACTAGAATATAAATGCCAATGGTTTGTTTGTGTCAGACTTTGGCACAAGTGATAATTTAACTCCAAATCCCAGTGGACTTCATGTACAAAACTTAATTAAAATTTACCAAAAACTAAAGATCATATTAGGCCAAAAAGTCTCTAGACTGTTTTAAGGCACCAAACTGGCCTAGAATTCCACTCGGTTTTGAAAGAAAGAAAGAAATTAGAAAAAAATATACCCATTTTGCCCAACCCTAGTATAGAAAGGGATAAACATACAAACATAAAATCTATGGGCCTATTTGCAATTATAAGATCTGCAATGGATTTTTTTTACAGGGGGTAGGTAATAGCTCTTCTATATCCCCTAATTATATCAGTTGTCAATACCTAAAAATAAATAAAAAGGCATTTGCATTGGGTCAACAGCCTGGTCATTTCATACATTTAAAATAGTCACCCTGATGATGATCACCTGACCAAACAAGCCCCGAAATGCTACACCCGCTGTTAAAGCACAAAGATTTTCACATGGGTTGATTTTATCACAAATTAGTCAGGTTGAAGGAATAGGGGGGGACCCCAACCCACTTTTTTTATTTCCCCGAGGCCCCACGAGGGGAACTGGTACGGGCTCCTATTCACCCCTCGCCCTTGGGTTCGGGGGGTGAGGGTCCGAAGCAGCCACCAAGGGAACATAGTGTGCCCTATTTCCCGATTTAAAAGTATTGTTTTATGACACTTCACGACGACTCTGGAAATGAGGGTGTGGGAGGGAAGAGTCCACTATTTTCCCAGGGGAAAAAATGCGTGCGTATATAATCAACCAATGGAATAGCATGATTTTTGTTCTGAATTTCCTGAGGGTAGTAATAGTCAATATGCCATTGGTTTGACTCAATTTAAAGGTGCCTCACCCGATTACCCAATCTCTTTCGTAGGGAGGGTAAGAACCATACTTTACAAAATTTTATTTGAATCCGGCTTAATTTTTAAGTGGGCGGTAATTGTGTGTTTACCATTACAAAATAGCCCATTAGGCACTGTGCAAAACTTTATTATTCGCTTACCGTAAACAAACCCGATTTTGGCCTGTAGCATCAAAATGGCAAATTTTAAAAAAAGAAAAATATTTTGCAGATGAGATGAGAAGAAAAATAAAAGGTCCTACGATACCAAAATCTCAGGTTTCTGGATTAACAGGTGGGATCGAGCTGAGGATCAGATGGTGCCCCTTTACTAAAAACATATACATTGAGGGTATTGAGAAAGGTTGTGCTATTTTCACATAAAACCACTTCACAGCGTTTCAAAGCCTCACCTTTTTATAACAAAACCACAACAAAAATAGTTTTGATTTGAATTATGTATTCCAATAGTATATAGCTGGGTGTCCTGTGGAAATTGTTGGAATGTTTTAAAGAGACACTGGCACATTTGAAAAAATAGTGCGCCCTCAAGATTTTTCAAAAATACAATACTTTAGCATGGTTGTAAAGCTTTGAAATATATTAGCCTCACCTGAACTGATTAAGAAACCAAATAAGCGTACTTATGGGTAAAACGAGCTATTAGTCCGGTGCTCGCCCATATGACTTTGCGCACTCGTCCCACACAAATGTTTAATGGTTTCTGGGCAACATGGACCTGCTGATTCAAATATGAATGTACCCTGTTATTACCCCCCTACCCTATACCAAATGCTCAAGGATGCCAAAGTGGCTTCATCCAGATTTAGATTAGATTCAGTAGGTCAATCCTGCCTAGAAACCATCAAAATATTTGGTGGGACTCTTGCGCAAGGGTCAAAGCAGGTTCTTTGGGCGAGAAACCAGACTAGACTATATTTAAGAAATTAAAAGGTGATGAGAGTATGTTATGGGCGATATGTGGCCGAGGTCGGACAAAAACTAAATAATGGGGAGGAGCAGCCGAGCCAATTATTTTAAAGTTTTTCCGGCCCCCCAGAGGAATATTATGAGCCTATAGATGATACTGAAAACACTTTATTTCTATTCTATTACTAAAACATCTTGATTTAACAAGAAAATGTATTTGCGACCCATTATTGCAGAATAATGGCAGTAAACTGACCGATCAGAATTCTCGATTTCAATTAATGGGCAGCAGAGGGTAATAGAATTTATACTTAATGTCGCCGACGGACAATTCAGCAGACGACAGAAAATGGCGTTTTTAACACAAGGAGAAAACGCAAGCCGATATGCATGTTTCCACACAGCATTGCATCCTGTGTGACTGGTCTGTGACCTTGTGGTTTTAATTCAATGAGTAGGAGTAATGATGTCATAAATATCACATTTGTTGATTAAAAGTTATGGAAAATTAAAAGTTGGTCTACAAATTACCTGATGTCTTTAAACTCTTAAAACGTCCCTATCTGTTTGAGTATGTATTGTGGTGTATTTTGTACAAATATAATTTCTAGTTTCCAATGGCCTAGACTATCATTTGAGAGCAATGAAGAAATTTCATATTTTGTGAAAATGTTGCCCAGTGCCGCTTTAATGCAGCAAAGCAAGCAAAGTGTTTTGTATATGTTTAAAATGGCCATAACCTAAGTTGTGCAAGTCTTTCTACTTTAGATCAAGAAGAAATTAGTAATTTCGCATTTCTGTCTATAACGGACAGAAATGACAACACTTTGGGCCTATGGAACAATAAACATATATTGTCCTCATCACATCAAAAGTATCGTCAAAATAATTGAAATTTGCAAATAACCATTTCTCAGGGATGTTATAACTAGTGCGACTATGAAAATGCAACCTTTAAGGCTTGATGTCCTCCTAAACCACCACAGCAGTTTGACCCTAAGCAAATTATCTAATTTCTTGTGTAATCAGAGCTAACACAATTCTAACAAGGCGGTTACTGAAAACCACAAAGGTTTCCCCCCGCTTCGCGGTAGTTAAAAGGAGCGGAAAAGTACATTCACTTAAAGATCAACGGGAGGATTGTGTGATAATACTTGGATGGCCCAGATGACCTTGACAAAATTCTGTTATCAATGTTGACTACACCCACCAAGTTTCATGACCATACAACCCATTTGTAGTTGTTTGACCTTGGAATGGTACACATGACTGAAATGATCTTCAAATTTTCAGCACTGAATTTGCCACACGCATCAAGGTTCATGACATACAACCATTTGCAGTGAATTGACCACAGATGACCCAGAAATGACCTTAAAAAAATGGGCCTAAATAAAAGGTTAACTGCACACACAGGATTTTAGACCCATACACCATGCCATAGGGGAATTTGACATTGGCATATGGGAGACCCCGCATGACCTTGGAAATGACCTTAAACATTTTCGGCACTGACATATTGAACGCACCCACCACAGTTTCATCATCCTACCACATGTTTAAGGGATTTGACCTTGAATGACCACATGACCTTGAATGACCTTCAAAATTTTGGCCACCGAAAATGTTGAGCACACCACCAAGTTTCATCAATCCTACCACAATTGGCAAGGTTTAAAAGGAGATTTTGGACACATTGCGACCTTTGACCATGGCACATGACCCATCTCCGAACTCATCCCCGCCTACTTAAGCGAATATATGGTGCAAAGATGGACACCCCATACTGCTTAGATTAAAAGCTCCGTGTGACAAGGTTTATAGCAATTTAACCATATTTTTACCACATTTTGACCTATTTTGACCTTGACTGACCCATGGACACATTACCCACTTTGGATCCCACCCAGCGTGTACTCGGAGAGATACATCTATGTTGCGAAGATGGACACACACTTACGTAGATCCAAGAATATCGCGTGGGACACACACACACACACACTAAGCACACCACGGACGGAGAGCATCTTATATTAGTCCCCCTTCACCAACATAAGTTGGCGGGGTGGGGACCAACAAGTGGTAATAAATCTTAGCATGCAAGAACTAGTACCTGTGTAAATATAAGAAAAATCCAATTAAAGAAATGTGCCATTAAGGGCTTGTGAATGGTCCTTAATAACAATAATGTTAGTTTTTCTGTTTTAACCACGGACAAATCCACCAAAGTGTCAGAGCGCCGCTTGTGAGCGCTCAATGGCGCCCAACAAAACAACTAGGTTAAATCCATGAACGAAATGCAATTAAGGAAGAGGCTTTATGGGAAGAAGTCCGATTGATTTTTTAGATGCAGGAGGACACAAGTTCGCGAGAGAACCGGCGAGGCGGGTAGGATCGCGCAACCCAGATTCATGTACGACACAGGATCCGCAAGGGATGAACCGGGCCCCCGATTGGTTGAAAGGCGAGTGGAGAGCCACTACACCAACCCATCCTCCTCATTGACGTACATGTTAGATCCCTTAAATGCCATCTTTTGCCACTTGTCAAAAATCACAGATCGGACCCCTGCCTTGTGTTCGGGGGAAATTGCTCCTATATAGATCTAACATAGAAAATAACGCTACCCTCCTTTTTGCGGTTGATCCGTCAGGTTGTTTGGAGTCATTTTCCTCTAGGGACTAAGGGATATACATTTAGTGCATAGATAATTAACAAGCAAAAATAATTGCCCAGGGCAGTAAGACTAGCCCAGGCTGTGGACATGGTAACGTACAAGACGGCCTAATTAGGAATGGTGACCCCCTTAATGTAATATGTCACAAATGTCATGAAATGTATTTTACGTGGTAACAACGTTAAAGGATCATATTATTGAGTTTCGGACTCAATCCAATAGGGATTTGACCTCTTCACCCCTATAAGTGACCCCCTGGTTACATTGGGTCAATGTACTTGTTCTGTAATTATGATGCCAAGGATTATCCATGACAAATTTCAGATCAATCGGAGCTGTTTGTAGATTTGACCTTTGACCTTGAACTTTGACCTTTTGGGTCGAGACTATATCATAGACCTCTTTAAACCATTAATGTTACATCACAGCAGCAATCACGAACTGCCTTTATCTGTCTTTAGTGAAGTGGCTGAGATATAGCCAATTTGTCTTATGTTTAGCATTTTTTAGTCAATTGACCATTTGACCCCCTTAATGACCTTTGACCCCCAATATGAAAAAAAACCTCATGGACACAGCAAAAATGCATTGTTTTCCAATTTAAATTAAAAAAATCTATTATGCTTTGTTCTGGAGATAAATTCTTGAAATTATTTAGCCTAAAACCGGAAATGACCTTAAATGACCTTTGACCCCAATAAAATACCTTGCCTACATCAGGTAACAGCTAATCATATCTTGAAGGTTTAATGACATCTTTTACTATGTTTACATTTTGAGATAAAAAATGTTGAATATTTTTGATTTTTGACCGGAAGTTCCCCTTAATGACCTTTGACCCCCATGCGAGTACACCTTTGTGAAGGGTCTGAATTTCTTCATATGTAAGATTCACGTAAACCCTGTACTTTGCATATAGCAGATAGCTATTTTTGAAGATTTTTGGAAGATTTTTCACATTATGACCGGAAGTGCCCCCTTAATGACCCTAAATTGACCTCTCGACCATAACTTTTTTGAAGGGTCCCAAGTTGCTTCATATACTGAGTCAAACGTTACCATGCAATGTAAACTGTATTAGGAGATACAGTTCAAAGAAAATCACACTTTTGATCCCTGTGACCCCTAATGACCGCGACAGGGGTCAATCTCAAGTGACATGTTTGGGCTCACTCAGCGGTCAGTGTGGATAATTCTGGTCACATACGTCCAACCATGACTGAGCTAGGTTGCCAGAAAGAAGAAGAAAGAAGAAGAACGCATCAGAAACAGAACAAGACGGCCTGAGGGCCGTCTTGTAAAGAGAACTATCTCATAAAGGTGTTATTCATTATATATTGATTTAAGTTATTTATAGATATGATGCTTTTGGAACTGATTGGGCCTGTTACGCAGAAGAGATGCCAATATAAAAAGAAGTGCAAGTGAAATGAACTTGTAGACGAATGTAAGAACCACTCATTGACCATTCACTACTTCCCAATTGATGTAAGAACCACTCATTGACCATTCACTACTTCCTAATAAAGGTATTTCACCTCACTCATGCATAACCTAGCTATAACAAAAGGTATTAGTTCCCGTAGTATTCGTCATTCAGATCAATTTAATACCCGACCTCAAAGTACTTGTGTTATTCAAAGTGTGACCCATACTTTTATGCATATCCAACATGCATGTCATTCTTTAGATTTAGAAAGTCTCCAGAAATTTGGAACGGACTTTGCCATTCCCGGCAAGATGGCCGCTGATCCGTAAGGTGCAATACCTCTATTGATATAAGAAGCCAGGGCTTCTGTCCAACAACTTATTAGCAGAAACTCCAAAGCTTTCAGAAGATATAACTTGAGCAGCGAGACAGTTGTGGCCACACAATTGTTAAATCTGCCAAAGCCTGGTCTGAAGCAATGCAGGAACATCGATAGAGTTGGTTATTAGGTATTTCAAATATACTAACAACCCCATTGCCATTTAAGTGGAAAAAAAACCTGAAGGTGTGCACCTAAAGTGGAGAACGAGCTCTGAAGGTAAACAGCATTGATGGCAGTCCCCAATAATATTCTCTCTTTCAAAAAAGTAACCTTCTGCTAGCTAAGATTGCACGGAACATATCTACAGTTGATGTGATTATATCGATTTATAGGTTTTTGGTACAAATCTCTCTCAAATTTTCTTCTCTGAGTCAGGGAGATTGACAGGAAAATGTCTTCTGAGATATCAGAAATAGACAAATAGCTGACATGCATTGCCTAAACTCCATAGAGATCCATATCTATCTATCTCAGCCATTTTCAGCCCACTACAGGGCGAAGACCTCCTCAAGCTGGTACCACATGACCTGTCCTGTGCTGCTCTCATCCATATCATGCCTACAAAACTCACAATTTCATCTCTCCATCTTGTTTTTTGCCTACCCCTACTTTGTGAACCTGTCATTGGCTGCCATTCTGTGCAATGTTTTGTCCATCTATTATCCGTATACTTCCATATACTTCCGTATACTTAAAGCTTGTATAAATAAATTTAAATAGTTGAAAATATGGCAATGCAAACGATCTTATTAAAACTTTTTTATGGTCATGCATTAACAATGGTCACCAATTTTGTGTTTTGTTAATGGAGATGTCACACAAATAACCACCAATGTCACACATGTGACCATACTTTATGATATATATATATTTGTAACTTACTATAAAGTTTGCTTGTTACTTTTACTAACATTGTTGTAATGACAAAGTGCCACTGTCTTTCTGAAATAACTATAAGAATGTGAGTACTTAAATAATCACTAAATTTTACACCTGAATTCTTAATTCTAGAACCCCTTTTTACCTGAAGTCACACACTTTATGACTTTATTTTCCCCCATGACAAAAAAACCAATCCAGCAAAAGTAGAAACATTTCTGGTTAGGTTTAAAGTAAATAACTAAAAAGGCCAATAGAAAGTTCAAAATATATTATAGTTTCCCGTACCTTTTGCAATCAGAATGAGGCCACTATTCATTTTTCTTATCAATTTTTTTTTTTTAATCATTATATCGTAATTTTGAAGAACTACCATTTCACCAACCTTCAGCATGCTCTAAAATAGCTACAATAATGTGTCAAACCGCCACCCTACATTTAAAAATGAATTTTGCCACTGTCCTATTATTTAAAATCTACTAAAAAACATCATAAGATGTTATCACAAGACGAAACCTTGATATTTTCTTTAAATACAAAATAATGAACTTTTTGAATAGATGATAAAAATATCATCAATCATACAAACATACAAGGCATAACATCATAACTAAAGCGTAATGCGATAATTTCAACGGGAACACAAAATAACATCGACTTTCATACGCTCTAAAGGTTATTCATTATCATCAAAAGTAATAACAGATGGGGGGGGGGGGGGGGGGGGGGGGGGGGGGGGGGGGGGGGGGGGGGGGGGGGGGGGGGGGGGGGGGGGGGGGGGGGGGGTGGGGGGGTGGGGGGGGGGGGGGGGGGGGGGGGGGGGGGGGGGGGGGCAGAGGGGGGGGGGGGGGGGGGTTGTGGGGGTCGGTGGTGGTTTTGGTGTGGGGGGGGGGGGGGGGGGGGGGAGAGGGGGGGGGGGGGGGGGGGGGGGGGGGGTGAAAAAGGAGGGCGGTAGGGGTGTGTGGGGGGGGTTAATTTTTTTAAGGGGGGGGGGGGGGGGGTGGTTACGGTAACAAACATCAATTGTGCTGCAATCAAGAATTGACCTTTTTATGTCACAAATGTGACCAAATGGCCCATATATTCCACTCTCTTAGTTTCTTAACAGCTGTGAGAATTAAGCATTTCATTGGCCAATGCCCTGTGTTCATTCGACAATTGAACCCAAGTAGTACTCGCTGCATATTGACATTACTTGGAGTTTGAAGCGCTTGCGTTTTGCTACGTTTGCGCGCCTGCCAAATGTGATGTCTCGTTGCGTATGACGTTGCGTTCAACGGTTGTTTGATTGGTTGTTACTGCTGTGCCGGCAGTCCTTCTTGTTGTATTTATCGTAAAGTTTGCGAAATTAGGGTTAAAGATGCACATCAAATTATAAAGCTGTTTAAGAATGAGAATAAGGTTATGATTTTGGGAACTGATCTCTCTTTACGACTAATTGAACCCGGCAACACATTATTTTTGCTTGAAAAAAAAGAGCTCGGCTTCCAGCCTCTTTATTCCACATAAAATTAATGGTATCGCCTTTGGGTCAATTCGTCGTAAAAAGTCCCGGTTTCAACACCATACCTTTATTCTCTAAGTAATACCCTGTGGGATTAGAATTCCTACTTTTGTATTTTCCATTCATAATGCACTATGTGACTGAATCTCTGCCAGAATGTCCGACAAATCGCACTGCAGTTTTCTTACGCACACATCCCATCTTCTAATCATCTACTGCAACTCTAATCTACAGGCAGGCCTTCCTGTGAAACTGGACATATGACATTATCCTGATCACCTGGATAAAATAATAAAAACAACAGAGAGACAAATGGTTGTCAAAAAAAATGTCTGTGTAGCTCAATATCAACGTTGAAGTACCGAAAGCTGCCTTTTAACATGTCATGCAGCCATAAGATGTCGAGATCATGACATTTTTGCTCAAAAATTAATTACCACCGCAGTGCCCAATGACAAATTGCTATAATGGGAGTCTAGCTGGTATAATTGGTGGATTTAATTCTGGAACAATCTGTCTGCACACCTGTTTATCTGGGCACTCTGCTACACAGTGGTTTGCTACACGCTCGCCGTGGCCATTGCACTCCTTTTTGGATGTGCGATGTTCCTATCTTTTTAATGCACGTATCAGCAGGGGCATCCCCAAGATTCATTTTAATGGGGAGTTTGGTCTGTGTAGTGACAAACTGTCCATTCTGACACACTAAAAAAAAAAAAATTCCTGGCTTAGCTACTCTCGTCCAATGAATAAAACTTTACCTGGCGAGTGTAGCAAGCCGAAATTTTGAAATTTTTGTCGGCAAATTAAGAGTTTGCTGTTCACCACGAATTTTTATACGTCGGTTCAAAAATCTAAGTCGGGGGGAGACCAATATCATTAAACAATTGTTCAAAATACTGTTAAAAATATTTTATTCATTAAATATTACATGTCTCTATGACTAGATAGATATGTCTTTCAACTCCCAAGAGGCATCAAAATACCTATTTATTAATCAAAGTCGTTCTTACCTGACTTTAAGTTGTGCATCTTAAACCAGCCTTTCATCTCCCAAAAAGCAGTGGGGCAAAAGATGTACACTAATCCAGGAAAAGGTGAGCCCTGGTTTAATGACTGTTGGTCTGGCTGTTGATGCAATCCAGAGTAAATACGACATTTAAAGGCTCTTAACATTTACAGTGTCATTACGGTATGTAAAATAATAGAGAGATTGTTATAATTCGAATTTAACCGACGTGTTGGAATTAATGGTTAGAGAGTCCGCCTCACAGTCGGGAGTTCAATCCCGGCCGGGTCATACCAAAGACTTTAAATATGGTACCTACTACCTACTGCTTGGCATTTAAACAAGGAGTCAGTGAGTTAATAGGCACGCTGAACTACCAGACAACTAAACACCCTACTGTAGCTTTCACGGCAGTTGGCAGACGCGTGGCCTCGGGTTATGGAAATGGTGATACTCACTGCCCTATGCGCCCATCGACATGGGAAGGATTTAACTGTTTAAATTAGAAAATACATGCTGCGTTGGGTGCAATTGAATTGTCTACCGCACAACTGACGTTTGCACTTACCAGTGACAAGAGATATTTTTTTAGGATATGAATTTTCTCTCAAATTTCACTGGATCGGGTTGTAGACCACATACCGCGAACGTTTGGATGGTTTATGGACAAACAGGTGCAAAAGAAAACTGCACACCTTGTTTTGAACTTGCCTTCTATCGTAATCGTTCCCCAAGAAAACCATGCTTTGACCTTTGTCCTTCCCGACAGAAAACTACTAAATCATCAATCTTATTACAAAGACGGCGTATTCAGCTTATTCCACGTCCAGTGTGATCTAATACATTGGTAAGCATTCCAAATATGAACACACCTATTTTCGAGAAAAATTGGGGGCCTTCTTTCTGGAAATCCATGTCTCTTATACTTGAACTTTGGTATTTGCTCTACAGTTATGCACATTCACTCTGATGCATCATCTGCCATGCCTGTTTTGGGGTTTATGTTGCCACTTTACGGGCTAAACATTTCCCTGTATGAATAGTCCTAGGGTAAAACTCGTTAACAATGGTGTAAGAATCTCCACTGGGAGCAATTGGAGACATATTCGGGGGGGGGACTGATATAGGAAGAAGTAAAAATATGTTGCGGTCCTAATCATACTTTTCATGCTTCTCCTGCGTTATTATACCCCAGTTAAGGCATAATTCACTTCTTAGGATCCCCAATTGAAGCATGATCTTGTTCTCAGATATTTCCAGTAAACTTTCATTTTTTCTATATATTCAAAATTTTCAGATATAGAGGCACTTTTATGCCCAACAGCCAAACTTTGCCCCAATTTCAGTTTCCATGATGAAAAATATCTCCAATTTTAATTCTCAAACACTAATTTCTGGACAAAATGCAGTTCCCTAGCCCCCTTTTTCCACACAATAATTTGCAAGTTCTAACATTTCAGTGCCCCCTCCTGCCCCTGTATTTGCCCTTTTTTTTGCATCAATAGTCTCCTTTGAAGTCATTTAGCGTCACTTATCATATATTTCTTCACAATGTAAACAAATCGTGCCACTATTTTCACAATGTCCATTTTTTTACATTGTTGTATTGGAAATGGTTGTAGTAACGACCCCCTGTAAGTAGCTAAGCTTAACACGCCGTATTTGTCAAAAAATTATGATTTTAATGCAATGTTTACTAATAAAAATCAGGATCCGACATTTACTAGTGAACAAAATAGTCGTATATGGCATCTTCAAGACCGCTTTAAATGCTTTAGTGTCTGTTTTTCACAAAGAACAGTAATATAAGGTGTTGATATGACCTATCTAATGCAAGCAATTTAGAGACAAAATTGGCATTTTGAATTTGGAATAAAATGACTGATTGTGGCTTTAAGAGTCAAACCTCCAACAATAGTTCATATATAAGAAACACATGTTACGACAATTTTTGCATTTCAAACCTGCTTTTGAAGTCAGGGGTAGTGACTCCATTAAAGCGGCACTGACACATTTTCACAAAATATGAAATATCTTCAATTTGCTTGCAAACGATAGTCTAGGCCATTGGAAGAATAGAAATATATTTTATACATAGAAATAACATACCCAAGAACAGATAGGGACATTATTTTAATAATGGGGATGAAAGATGCTAAGACATCCAGGTAATTTGTAGGCTAACTTTAAGTTTGCCGAACTTTAATCAGCAAATGCATGTATATTACATGAATATCATAGACTCGCACTCATTGATATTAAAACAACAAAGGCCACAGACCAGACAAACAGGGTGCATGCCATGCATTTCCGTCGTCTGCTGAATAAATGTCACCGAGGTCATTTACTTATAAAATCGTTGTTTACCCATATTAAGGACGCTGATTTGGTCTTAATCATTACAGGTGACGATGAATGTACATAAAAACTAAAATTAAAAAAATCTTGAGGCAGTGCTCTTTTTCAAATGTGCCAGTGTCTCTTTAATTAAAGAGTAAAGGGCTCCCAAAAATAGTCTTCATGAAATACAATTAAAATAGGATACTGTAAAAATTCTGATACCAACCGACTACACCTTCCCCATCAACCACTTCCGTTTTGCCGCTACCGTCTGTGACCTCCCAATGCCTATGGGAGAGTTTGCACGAATCTGTGAAGACAGAAATACAAAAATTTGAAAAGAGAATGGTAAAGGTTTAAAAGTACATGAACTCAATTTGTACATGATATTTACACAAAATACGAAATAAGTTGTACTGAGTGGTTATTCTATAGCAGTGATGGTAATTGTGAAGCATGTGTTTTAAGGAAGACTGAAAACAATGTGATAGTATAGTACTAGCCTATAAAGTTCATCGTGTCAAGCAAGTATAAAGGCCAAGAAAAAAAACCAAGTTTGTCTCAGAAGACCGCGCAGTTTGTTTTAAATTAGTTTTTGACCGCATATTTTTTTTTTTAGGTTTTACTTACTTGAAAAAAAATGAAAATTCGGCCGCAAAGCAAATTTGATATACTTAGGAAGAAAATCGGACAGCAAACAGACAGAAATTACAACACAGTGGCCTATGGGGCACTGGGATACACACATTTGCCCATAACTTCAAAACTTGTCATTGGAATCAACTAAAACTTTGGAAATAACCTTTTCTTGAAGATATATAGTGACCCATAAACCAAAATGAAGGTGCTAAAATCACGAAATGCACCTTTAAATTTGATGTGTGTCCTCTGTTACGCTGTTAGAGATGTAGTTTACTCTTGTTTGGGTTTAGGTTTAGAAATGAGTCAAGGGGGCCCTGACACACTACTGGTTGGTAAGAAAGGATAAAAAATACTGATGTGTACACAGTATAAAAATTACAATAGAAGCTTGGACAAACTGGCGAGCATTGAATTAAATAAAGATGAAAAATACATGGTCTCGAACCCGGTCCTCTCGCTATCTAGGCGTGAGAATTACCACTAAGCCACAGATGACTGTGTTTACATGGATACCAGTGAACAAGCGCTAATGTATTTAAGTCTTTATTTCAGAGTTTCAAGCGGCCGTAATTATTATGTATTTTAAAGAAGGGTCATGCATAAGGCCCATCCCTTCTAATACCGTAACAAATTGTGAGTGTTGTCAGTAGTTCCTACTTTCATATAGCTTCAATTTGTTCGTCAATGACATGCAGATGTTGTTGTTATTTAGATAATGAACCTCCTCACTACTTGCTCAAATGTCTTGATTTTGAAAAATAAATCTTGTTTTAAATCTTGAGTTGAAAGTGGAATTATCTCAGATGACAATATCCTTCACTCAAGCCAAGCACGCTATAAAGGTTAACACTATATTCTATTGGATGACATCATCATTCCATATGAGTGAAATTATAATTGAATGAAGCTTGGCTGCATTGGATGTTAAGGTGGCCCATGAACACACTTTTTCTGACACACTTATAAATTCCAGAAACCTTCACTGAATAAGCACATGTTCATTCATTAAGGTTCCGAATTCATAAGTGCTGTCAGAAAAAAAAAAAATGGTCATAACAAAAAAGTGTCAGAAAAAGTGGTGTGAGAAAAAAAGGGTGTCAATGGTCCCACCTTACAGAAACACCCCAATATCTATGTACTTACTATTTTTGGTGCAGTTTCATCCATAGACAATGTATCAAAAGAAAACAGGATAGGCGAATGCCCCGGACTGAGAGAGGGACTAACTGAAGCAATAAATGTAAGCATGTTTTCTCTCCGGGCTCCACTCTACCATTTCAGGCACAAGGTGACTGACTGAGACTTCACATCATTTGTTATTGCAACGCAAGAAGGCTCATGGTAAATCTCAAAAATATTTTCAAATGAAAACTTAAAAAATGGTGAGATGGGTCCTAAAAATGCATTTTCACACATTTGGTTTGTGGGCGACAAATTTGCAAAATACGCCGGTCTCAAAATAAATTATGACAAGCAAAAAGCACCCTCATTGGCAATTAAGAAAATACTTTGGTGACATTATCCTAGCCAACTTCAAGGGCATAATCTTAGCTTCCAAATGCCATTTGTTCTATTAAATTTGCTTGCTTTAATCTCAAGCAAAAAGCACCCTCATTGGCAGTGAAAAGTACTTTGGTGACATGATGCCTACGCCAACTTCAAGGGCACAATCTTAGCTTCCAAATGCCATTTGGTTTCTATTAAATTTTGCTTGCTTTAATCTCAAGATATATTTTGTTGACGATGAAAGGGTAAAATCACATTGTGCCACTGTTTTATAAAAAATAATAGATGTTTCAAATACCTTTACAGTAAAAGTTAATTAAATGAAACTTCGTGTAGATTAAAGTGATTTGTAACAATTGTTCAGTATGGGATTAATAGGATAAGCTTCTCATTCTAAGTCACATTTTCTTCAATTAACAATATTCAATAGAGTTTCAGAATTACAAAGGATAAAGAGGTTGAGTTTATTGGATAAACTTCATCTTCCATTAAGTAAATAGCACAATTTGTGATTTTACCCTTTTGTTGTTAGACTTAACATTTCAAGATTAAGCAAGGCAAATTGAACAGAAAAATGGCATTTGAAAGGTAAGACTCTGCCCCTTACGTTCATGTAAGCACAATGTAACAACAGTAAATTTTCTTCAATTAGCAATATTCCCCCCATAGGGTTTCAGATACAAAGGATAAAGAGGTTGAATTTCTATAAACTTCATCTTCATCAGTAACAGTGTCAAATTGAGATTTTACCCTTTCATTGTTATCTAAACATATCTCGAGATTAAAAACAAGCAATTGAACATTGAAGAAATGGCATTTGAAAGCTAAAACTATGCCCTTGATGCAAGCTCATTGTCATAACACTATTTTCTAATTGTCAAGGAGGGCACTTTTTCACTTGCACAATTTTTTTGGAGACATGCGTAGTGTCTTTGGGTGAAATTTTCATTATTTTTACAAAATGGGGTCTTGGTGTCAAAAATTTACAAAATACATTGTGGGTCCTCCGAGTCGTCTGCCATCGCGGTTTGTGAATAAAAGGCATGAAATGCCCTTTGAACTTGATATGTGACCTTTGACCTTGATATGTGACTAATAAGGAATCCCATGTAATATCCATAAACGAAGTTTGGTTCTACCAGTGAATTTCAACTTTTCAATTGAGGTCAAATTTAATTGCAGCCAATTATACAACTTGAACTCACATGACATTTGACCTAAGCTTGTCAACAAATGAGGGTCCTATGTTGCATCCATGATTCAAGTTAGTTGAAATCCCGCTCAAAGTATTCAGATATTACAGGCAAATGCTCTCCTTTTTTTTCACAATGACACACAAGACAATCGTCAACAGAATACAACACATCACAACAGACTGCAACACAACATCCATCACAGACAACACAGTGGACCAAGTGATCCCTATGTGTCTGCCTGCTGAGGCAGGGTAGCCAGAAAACCCTATTGCCACACCACTTTAAATCTGCTCCCAGTTTGAATGTCAGCAGCCTTGACGGAATTAAGGTGCACATGTTACTGTACTTTATTCCGTCAAGGCTGCTGAACTCAACTGGGAGCAGATGGTTGCGCAAATTGTGGCTACCTGCTGATGTAGGCAACACAAAAAATAGGGGGGTCTTTGAGTGAACGATGCGAAATGAGGTTAATATACCGCCTTACATAGGCAGACCCAGAACGGGAGTGTCCCGGACCTCCTAATGTGACAATTTTTCTTTTGAAGGCCATATACTACTTTATAAAAGCGTCCATTTAGGACAGTATAATCTTGATCTGATAGCCTATCAGCTAGGGTGTCAGCCATTCCATGTAGCGATTTGCTGAGACAAAGTAACCTAGTGGATCTGCATCAGACCAACCCTTAGTAACTGGCCAAGAGAAAATAAGCATGAAATCCAGCCAGAAACTCCTATGTCCATTTCTTGACCTTAGGCCAAAAAAAAATTGTTTCCTTGTCCTCATCCGACCGACCCTAATTTTGGAAATCAAGGAAAAAGTTTTTTCCTTTTAACTGTGCAAAAAGAAATACCAACCCTCATTTTGAAAAATCCTAAAAAAGTTTTTTTTTTTCATTTAAATTCTGAAATGTAAAAAAGATGATGTTTAAACAGTTCTTACATGGATATTTTTTAATTTTCCCTAGAGATTGCCAGCCGCACACAAGTGTTGAAAAAAAACCATATGCACTTGGCCGGATTCGAACCGGCACCTCCGTCTTACTAGGAACGGCTCTCTAACCACTGAGGCCAAAGACTGGTTTGTAGAAGAGCGATATAATATCATCTATAGGTGTTAGTTCGAAGGTTTCCATCGCTTCCTAGCGGATAAGCAGCAGACGGTTTATTTCTATACAATTTCATTATATACAAAGTCATTAGCATGTTAGTTGGGTTTCATATGTACAAAGAATGCATTTTTTGGGTTTCATATGTACAAAGTTGGCTTTTTGAGTAGATCAACTTGCTTTTTTCGTGTTTTGATTAACTCCTAATAATACAACCACCCTGTTTCAATAACAAGTTGTTGCTATTGACATTAAAAAAAAGGTTTTTCCGGACCAAAACCAACCCAACTCCTAAAACGTCCATCTATGACAACAAACAATTTTTTTTTTTTTGGCCTTAAAGCCTTAATTTCCTCAATATCCTTGTTTCATCATGCACTGTGACGGATAAGCTTTGATTAAGTTTGAGGCAGGGGTATAGAAAGGACAGGTCCTGAGAGGTGGCTGAATGCTCTATTGGCATATTGGCCAAGGAACTGGGTTTTAAACCTGGGTTTGATCATATTAGCATGTTAGAGTGCTCTAAAGAGTTGCATATCTTTGTCACACCAATGATAATCTGATTTCTAAAATGTCACCTTTTTGGCTCCACTCATTACACATCTATACAGCCAGTGTTCTGTATTTCACGGTTCAGAGAGTGAAGGCCAAAATCCAATCATTCCCACAATGCAAGCAGCCTTAACTCTTCAGAGTCAATGCCCTTGTAGCGATTTCTTTTAGTTTTACAGTAACACAGCTACCCTCCTCATCCGAAGGGGGCCGATTAACCGCGACAACTCGGCCCTGAGACCGGATGTAGGCTGGTTACCAGGATACCAGTAGCTGGCCCTCCAAGGAAACCTGACAGTCGTCGCTAGGTAGCTCGATGATGAAGTCATGTGCCCAATTCTGTTTCATTCCCTGTATCATTGCGAAGTTTAGTCCAATCTTTTACATATCGAGACAGCTTTAGTCGCTCGAGACTCAAACATGGTAATTGAAGTAATTATAAGTAATTATTATGAATTTGGTTGAATATTTAATTTGATTTTGATGATCATACACCTCAACGTATTTTCCAGAAAAAATGACATCGCGATAATTTTATTCATGAACCAAAATGACAATTTTAAATGACCCTTTCATCGACCCCCTGTTTGTGGTTTACTTACATGTGAATTATTTTTTGGCAACTTTGTGATGTTGACATCAAACTGCAGCTTTCTGTTGGCGCTACCTTCATTAGTGTAAATACATTCATTCACATCCCAAATTGTTTACCCAAACTCTCATACAAAACATTCGAAAATTTTCGATTACAACTATGTTCTCTTCATATACATTTACCACAGTGCTCAATATGACTCGTCTGCGGTCCGTGCACACAATTGCGCGCAGTTTGAAACCGTTAGCCTTGCATGCTTGATTAGACTTGGTTCACCTTGCCTGCTTTGTTGTGTTAGTCATAGACCAATGAAACACCATGTTTGTAACATGTTAGGGCCTGGAAACTTGAAATATGTCGGCGTGACTGTACACATGGGAATTGTAACTGATGGAATTTATATACTATGGGCCATATCGATTCGCAGGAATGGAATCGCAGACAACAAAAGCAGTGACGTAGGATGTTAACTGGTCGATAAACAGTAACACAGCACAGCATAGTTCATTTACAATGGCGTTTTTAATTTTCACGAGACTAGTTACTACCCCTGGTGCCTGTGTGTGTATAAACATATTAGCAAAATTAATGAATTGTTTTGAAGATTAGGATGTGCTTCTTTATGTACCGGCAATAGCAATATAATAATGTGTGGTAAGCAATGTTTGGCACAGATTAATATTTAAACCAATTAAGTACTATTTTACCAATGTTTTGTTCAACGTGTTATTAAAATCTTCTGAAATAGGGTCTGTAGGCTGTTTAAAGTTTCACACACAATATTCTAAATGTAATTCAAAGTTCAAATAACCTGAAGATGATTGTGGGTTTAAGAAGACTAGTTTTGTTCGTATTTTGAATTTTTTAAATGTTGTTCAAAATGTATGAATATTCAAAATATGCTATGCTTTGGGAAGCACCAGTGACCAGCCATGCATAATTGCAAACACACGAACCGATTCTGCATAGCTAGGGACTGACTGCTTGACCTGAAAGGTCAACTTTGATTTTCTTGTTGATGGTTTGGCAAGGAATGACCCTGACTTTCTTGCAGCCAATGTTAGAAAGCACGAAATACACAACATATGTTTAATTTTTTAACGATTATTGAAATTCATTCCAAAACGATTTACACTTCTTGGACTTAATTTTGCCAGAAAATCCCACATGACCTTCTCGGACTTTTAAATACCGACGCAGACTGAGGCAGATACAGGACGATACAAATGTAAAAAGAGAAGGTGAATAATATATAGAAAGATATGCATAACAAGTACGTCTGTACAAATGCCCATATATAGCTAGATGCAAGCTACCGGTACATGATACTAACTTTGACCAGCATGTACACCCTGGCATTCGACTGCAAACGCACAGCCCCTTGAGTCAGCCCTGAGAAGGGCAGACGGTCAGCGGTAGATAACACAATTACGCTCTTCTTTCTTATCTGTATAATGCACAAGGAAAGCATGGTGCAGTTAGGTGCATGAAAATTACAAAAATGAGAGTGCTGATGATGCATCAAACATTCCAATTTATGGGGCTAACCATCATAAGAAATGATAATTTTGTCATTAAAGCAATAATAATAGCACCTTTTTTGGAAGAGCGCCCCCAATTTTCAAAATATTTGAGATTTTTACACGGTGCTGGTAATGGCTAGTAACCTATACCTGTGAATGGTAAGCTCGACAATTTCTATGTGTCCAAATTAGAATAATAATATTGGAGATCCTCCGCTAATAATCATGGCTGCTGAAACGGCCTCTTCAAATGAAATAGCTGGGAAATGTGCCTATGTCCCATGTCTACGCCATCCATTAGTTGTTTTATTGGTTCCGGAAAGGCCAGAGGGTCATTTTCTTGAGGTGGTACTATTTCACCATGGACGGAATATAAACTTAGCATTTCTAGCTCTGCCGTTTAAGTACAATCTGGGATCCCAATTCTAATTAACAAAATTCTTATTTATTATAAATACGCATCTTTTAGCATTCTACTTTTGCAGGTGTGTTTCCTAGACAATTACCAACATAACTGTGCAAAGATATCAAAATTTTGAAAATTGGGGCCTCTTTCGAAAATGTGCTGTTATTGCTTTAAAAAGGTGGATTATTAGAGGGACACAAGGACATTTATGAGGATTCATATTTCTCTTTGCCCTTCTGATTGGTTGAAGAACACTACCGATAATGTTTTGAACTTCTTATGGACAACAAGTAAAGAATATCCAACAACTGAAGTTTGCTGTCCTAATTAATATGCTTTGATTTTGCGGTCCACACAGAAACTTCTCAATCATCTTTCTTCGTTTTTTTTTTACGAAAAAAACCCGTCATGGCGGCATTTTTCAATCTTTTTCACTCCACTTCAGGTATTGCATTCCAAATATGCCAAAACCTGTTTTATTATCTGGAAATTGTCCAGGCTCATTTCTTTTTCCACAGTATGTACGCACTCCAGAAAGGGGGTGTCTTAGTCTCAAATGGTTGCAGCAAGAGAAAAGGCAGAGACGGGTAACATTTCAGACCCAAAATTACATAATTTGTCAAAAATCAATGAAAAAAGTGCTATTTTTATAAATTGTTCTTAAAAATATAGCATAATTCTCCCCATGTTTTTTGGTTTAAATTTCCTAATTTTTTAAGCAAAAATTGTTGTAAATCTAGACCAATTAGTAAATTTTGAGTCTTATATTTGGAATGTTTTTTTAAAAATTTGTAAAATTACGGTTACAGAATGCATCCATACCTGCTCATATTACCGTAAATTTGATCACAGTGGTAAACTCATTTTTTTTTTTTGTCGAGTAGAACCAAAATGGCCCTACACTAAACAGTGTAAAACCATGGTTGTCATAATATTTTTGTCATTGGGGCATTGTTACTGCAAAAGTACTTATTGTGCCCTTGTTCAGTGGCATATTTTATGCTGTAAATATTCGTATTAACCCTAACCCTTTTTCTCTCTTCAATAGATAACTACCATAGAGAACATAACAGTAACAAGCATATACCTTATGAAACTATTAAAGTGTACAAATGTCCAAAACTTGTACAAACTATTTGGTACACTTCCGTAAGTATGTTGTGCTCATCTCTCAGAAGTTATCTATGGGTGTATCACTGTAACTCAACAAATGAGTCCAGTCATTTCATATGTAGTTTACTATTATTCACGTCCCCGGACCATTTTGGGCACCAAGGGTAGTGGAAGAGTAGAAAAATTTTCATTGCTACCACATGTTTAGGTACATATGTGGGGATCATTGCCTGGGTGGATGTAGAAATCCGAAGTGGTGCAAATTTTTTTATTGCCTAAAAAGGTCAAAATTGACCGAAATAAGGTAAAACTCGTAGAATGGTGATTTTTTATTCCAAATTCATATTAAAATGTAAGTATATAATTTTCCCCGCCTAATAACTGAGATTGGCTGGAATTTGAATGTTGGAATCTGGGGTCAAAATGGACCCCAGAAAGGGCCAAAAGGGTTAAAATTGACCCAAATGAGGTAAAACTCATAGAATGGTGATATATTATTTTCATTTTCCCCGCACTCTATAGAATAATTGGATGTTGGAATCTAGGGTCAAATTGGACCCCAGAAAGGGTAGAAAGGGCTTACAATTGACCCAAAAAGGTAAAACGTTCTGATGGTGATATATTTATTCCACTTTCTATTAAAATGCAGTAGTATTTCATTTGTCTCAATTCTAAGGGCATAGATTCAAGAGAATTTGAATCTTTGAATCGGGGGTCACAAGTGGACTCCAGAAAAGGCAAAAAGGTCAACTTGACCCCCAGATATAAGTCATAAAAGTGTAAAAAATGGCAAAGTATAATCATTCCACTTATTGCATTTTAAAACTTCTAAAGGAAAGTGGTTTTATTAAGGGGGTTTTTTTTAATTTAAAATAACTAAATTTTGAAATTTTGGGTAAAGATTTTTTTGTTTTTTTCACCCAAAAGAGCAATATCATAGTCCAATTAGGTTTCATCTTGATGAATCGATTGGACTCAATCCATTCTGTTTATATCGTGCCCGTCTCATTTCAACCAGTTGATATGAGGGATGAGGCTTAAAACATGATTTGAAGCCTCCTCTAAAATTACCGTTGTAAAAATAATAAATTCTGCACTTTTCACTCATAATATTAACGATTTTCATAGGTATAATGAGAAAATACAGGGGAGTAAGAAAAAACTGACCCGGATGATCCGCCATTTGAATTTTTTAACAACATATACTAATAGGTCGGCTGTCACGGAAAGCAATTTCTTTTTTTTAATTGCTGCAAAAATAATTCAATGGATAAGTATAGACCGATCATACAGTTCTTTTGAATCCAATAGTCAGTTTTTACCCCTATCCTAAGAATTCATTAAACACGGCGGCCAACTAGGTAAATGACTCCCCAAAACGTGATAAGGGATTGTCATTTTAGGGGAAATATAGTGGTATCTCAAGGTGAAAAAGGTCAGGGATAATGGTAAGTTCTATTTTAAAAATCTTTCTTAAAGATTGGCATATTTTGCGTCTACACATATAGACAATTACTTTAAACATCAAAAGGTGTCACCGATGTCTGTCCTTATTGGCCTGATTCTTTCAACTTTCCAGAAACTAATTACCATAGCTCAAGTTAATTTATTCAAATGATTTTATGGAGTGATGAGACGTAAAGTGTAGAGGGCATCGGTGGTAAATTGCGACGGAATTTTGTGGGGTTAAATAAATTGATTATTGCAGTCTATAAATATCGTGTTCTTTCTGGACATGATTGCTTCGCTGAAACGCGTTAACTTCATGTGAATCGTGGGATCAGAGCGCAAAAGGACACTGATTCAAACGCCTGTAGCCTGGTCTATACCCTACCGATGTGATGATCTTTGCAGTACATTACAGATAATGGAACTAAGACTTTCGATGATGACCAAACAGGTGATATGGTTACTAAAAAAAATTAAAAATGGCTGACCACAATCAGGGTCAATTTTTGTTTTGGACTCACCCTGTAGTCACCCTTTCTACAGACAACAATATTATATTCTGATCAGTTCCTGTAAAATCTGTGGCTGTTAGCGAGTGGTGAACTCCAAATTGAACCTAGAAAATGGTCCAATCGACCCCACAAGAGTGGTTGTGATATTAAAAGCTATAAAATTGGGCAGTTATAACTGTGGAAGTTAATGTTTTGAGAAGAAACTGGAATATAGACAAATGTTTGACCCTTTTGGTCAGCTGGCAAACCCCTAGATTGCTAAGACGAAAACAATTGCCAATGTTGGCAAAGGGCATCATATCTTTCGACTTGGTCCAAATCTGGGCGTCAAATTTGAAAACGTATTATCCAGGTATCATGTTTGCTGCTCCCCACGTCAAAGTAAAGTAAAGCTGTATTCGCTTGAATTAGCATATCAGAGTAGGTTAGTGATTTGCTACCTCTCGGGACAGGCAGACTCCCACAGAAGTTGGTTGATATAACTGGTCCTTGACTTGAAAGCATGCCACCGAACTGTGCTCTCGTCTGCCACATTGTGAAGAAATAGGAGGTATTTCACTATAATCCGAGTTCGGTAGGATGTTTTTCCAGTTTTTTCATATTATATCCTTAACCATAATAGTAAAACATTGGATAATTTACTGGCAGCACAGAAATAACCAAAAGCTCAGATTTAACAACATTTTAGGATCGCTTTCCTTAGAAAGACCAAATGTTTTCTCCTGGAAAACACTTATTTTTCGAGACTCGGGAAAACACAAAGACTGACTGGGGGTCTTGGTTTCCCTAATTTGACAATTGGGTTGGACCCTTTTATCCCTTTTTCATGCGAATGTCAGTAGACGGAAACAATAAATTTGGAGAGGGCGGATTTTTTTCCCAAAAGGGGGACTTCCCCCAAAATTACAAAGGGGAAAATTTGGTCCCCCCAAATATCAACGAGGGGAAATTTGGCCCAAAGTGGACATTTTACATAAATTATTTACCCTGTCAACAAAAAAAGCTAAACCCTATTTTGCTCGCAAAATCTACTTGGTGGACCCTTTTTAGCTGATTTTTGGGGTGATGGGGGCTTTTTGGACAAGAGTCAAGACGTTCCACCAACCCGTAACCTGGTTCAAGCCATGAGATTGCACAATATACCACTTTTAACAGAGCAAGACTGCCGATATGTAAACGTTTGCATAAATTGATTAATATAATTTGACCAAACTGGGTTTGTAATTTTACAATGATATCAAAGTTTTCAAGTTTGGATGTCACTTAATAATAAGTGTGAAGTAGTTAACAATTTGTTAAGTCTAAAATAATACATTGCAATAATTAATAAAAAAAATATGATACCAAAATCCCATTTTCTGTAAAGTTGCAACAACAAACTTCAATTTTACAGTTATGCACTGTAAAAAATGTTGGAAGGCCTAGCCTCTTAAGTTAGGGGGGTTCGTCAGTGCTTTATTATTCTTCACAAATTCACAAAAAGTCACAAGTCACAAAATCAGTTATTTTAAAATTATATGTTTTTAAGCGTTTTTTGATGACAGATGTAACCATTTTAAGTTCATTTTGATTTTTTACCCTTTTGCCATTTTGGGAGTTCAATTTTGATCCAGATTCCAATATCAATTCTTCACTCTACGCTATATAGTGGGGCAAATGAACTACTATTACATTTTAAAATTAAAAGGGAAAAATTAAATCCACCATTCTGTAATTTATCATATTTGGGTCAATTGTGACCCCTTTAGTTTCTTTTATGGCGGTCACAAATAACCAGCTTCCACATCAAATTCTTCTTGAAACTACAGCTATATAGGGGGTAAGTAATTAGTATTACATTTCAATATGAAGCAGGAATAAATAAATCACAATTCGATGATTTTTACCTAATTGGGGTCAATTGGACCCCCTGTTGGCCCTTTCTGGGTTCAAAAAAACCCATAGTTCAAACATTTCAAATTCCTCTTCAATTCTACAACTATAAAGTGGGGCAGAGAACTACTATTACATTTACAATTAGATGATAAATACATCACCCCCATTCTTATGATTTTTACCATATTGGCGGCCATATTTGGGACCTATTTTGGCCCTTTCTGGGGCAAACATACACACCCGCTTCCAAATTCAATTTTCTGTTTAAAGCTCTATATAGAGGAGCAAAAACTAAATAGTATTACATTTCAATTCTTGAATCGGAAATAAATAAATCACATTCTATGATTTTTACCTAATTTGGCGTCAATTTGACCCTTTTTTGGCCCATTAAAAAGAATTGCAACCACTTCTGATTTCACAAATCCACACAGGTGAGATCCAAAAACATAAGGTCGCTAACACTGGTACCATTTGCATTTTTATATCGACCACCTACCCTAACTCGGAAAAAACTAGAAGCAGCCTTTTCAAGTGGCTGACGACGTACTATATACCAACAAAATAGACCAGATGGTAGACACTGTTGTTCACAGGCAACAAAATATGACAGGTTCGAGAAATGGGCTGGCCACTACACCAACAGAACCAACAGAACTGGCCTGTTAATTTGATTTACCCTTCTAATCCCAAAACAACTGTACAGGGTACTTTGACATTGAAATTTTATATGTTCAAAACAGAACAAACCACTTTGGTTTACTGTGCACTTACTAAATCTTCCAAACCCAACGTCTGCATTGTGGGTTTTGTGGTTTGAGTGGTTAGGGTTAATTAAGTCCATTTCTCCGTTCAAAATTAAAGTTCAGTGAAGTTGCCGACTAGAATTTCGTCATTGGTCTGTAAGGTCTACACCCAGCGGTTTGAAGGTCTCATTATATGATTAAAAACCAGAATAAAACAAAAAATATCGACGGAGACACAGTTTTGACAAACTGATTTGGATTATAACTACTGTAATATGTGCACATATGGTGTATCAGTTTTGACCCCAAAAATGCTTGGAATTAGAGTAACTATGTACATGTGTACTTTTATGCAATTTTATTGCAGCACTATGATTTTTCTTCAAACTTGAGTTTAAACACATCTTTCTATGGGAATGGGCATTATAGGGGGCGCTGGTATAAAATACAAATGTAATCTTGTAGGACTAATGTATATATGGCAAGATTGTCGCAATGGTTTTTCTGATTTTTGCACAGAGATGATGAAGCTTTGCCTGTTCCTACCTTATTATCATTATCAAATTGTGTCGCCACTGCTTAATTTGTTTAAAAATAAAGGAGACCAATTTGCATAGGGTCTCAATACAGATGTGTACAGTGATTTCTACAGGTATCACCATAGCTTCTAGCCTGCTGCATCGAGGTGTGGCCAGTGTCATAAAATAACCTGAGCTATGATGTTGATAGACCACAACGCTACGAAAGGCCACCTACTGCCTCGTTCAACACTGGACCCTTGTGAATGCGATTATGAGCAGCGGCACTTCTGCTGGGAAGAACCAACAGGGGAAGCTGGCTTCAACCACAGCTAGCTCTGCTCAACTGCAGGACATGAAGAGGAGGGTGTGACTGTGGTTTACAAATATATTGCATTAAGGTGTTATCTTTGTCCAACTATTTTGCCAAACCCAAACACATTTTACGCAATATGAAACAATTTGGTAATATGCATGTTTACCCTAATCCATCCAAGCAGCAATTATCAGCAATCACATTTCTAAATTGCTGGGTACGTGCTGCTGGGCTTTGGTAAAAAAAAGAATATAAAAAAAACACATGCCGGTAAGAGGCTGGCTGGGACCATGCCGTAGTGTTGGCTTGCTATTACTAAATAGGGCATTTAATTGACCTGCCCACTGCTGGAGCAACAGTGCACCAACAAGGACCTGGGAATTCAGTGAAGCAGCCAGACATTGTACCCATCTCTGGCGGGATCATATTAGAACCACAGGTGTGGAACCGATAGAAGAGAAGTGATTTTGGGATAATAATTTTAGTTCGAATGAACCAACCCATACTAGACATTCAAACCAATCACAGTGCATGCTGCCGCTTGATGATGAATCACACCACTATTAAACTAGTTGTAGCAGACGACGTCAGTGATGAGACAGTGTTGGCGTCCCAAATATGGCACTTGCTTAAAGAAGAGTCACAAAATGTTGTAATGTTGTGTTTTAAGAATTTTGAATTAATCATAATGTAGGGACTAGTAAACAAACCGCTTGGGCGGTTGGGTGGGTGGGAGTAACGGGAAGGTTAAATTTTGTCTGTGCCATTGTTGTATATTCTGAGGAGGATTTGGGGGAAACTGTGTGAAATTTTTTTATGTAGGACATTCAACTAGGCGTGGACGTTTGGAAAACAGGCAAATCTTTCGATGCTCTGTACCTAAAAATCAGACATCATTGACTTTTTCATTTTTGTTGAAGAGGTAGGGTCCTATCTTCCCCAAAAAAAATCAAGTTTTTACTAATCCTGTCGCTTTAGCGAGAAATTGACGTTTGGTGAGAGGTCATTTTGAGACACAAGTCTATGGGGAGTTATTTAGTGGTTGTGATTCCTGATTGACACACCTTGACATGCACGCCACCACCCCTGGTCATCATGCGTCCCTGACTGAGCGGGTGGAAATGTCCAGCTCAGCTGGGCAGTTAGTGCACCCCACAATCCCTATATTGCCATGTTGGGCATTTACCCCACAGGGAGGAGGGGGGTTAGGGTTAAGATATTTTGAGTATTATTAAATAAATTACACTTTAATAATTCATTGTAGATGCACTTTCTTGCACTTAAACTTGTTGCACAACAACTCATGTAAACGCAACAAACTGTCTCAAGAACCTACTCCCCTTTTTAAACTGCCGGGGTAAACACATGGGGACAGTCACAGATGCCAGGTATAACATCAGCATTGCTTTCCACATCATGATGGTAGCAGAGCGGAATTTGCTAATTTTATGGGCTGCTGGGAACCATAGATTAGATTGCTCTTTGGGTTGACTTTTTTATACTTTCTAGTCATGTGTTGCATGACTTCTTTGTCTACTTTGGCATTTTTCTTTTTAAATTTGGCTTTGTTGCTCTAAATTGAATTTACTATTGTTATAAAGCGATGGCAGATCTGTTTTCAAGGCGCTACTGCAGCCTGTTAAATTCAAAGTGTTACCCTCTGACCTTGTAATTATATCCAACATTTGACTCAGTCTTCAGGGCTGTCTGTATCCAATTACATAGGAAAAACCTGATGAATGCAGACAAGGGGGTTACCAACTTAACAATCTTAAGAAAGCTCCTGTAGAAGGAAACGTCATCTACTTAAAAAAAATTAAGTTGGATTTTAGGAGGTAAAACTGAAATAAGGAAAAAATT